>JACCIX010000181.1:0-118294 GCA_025506515.1 Flaveria trinervia
TGATCGATCTAATACTTGATCATTGAAACTGCTATTCAAGATCCAAGTTTGATTGAATTAGCTTTTGTTTTTGCAAGAAACGGTTATAGAGATTGAATTTTCTGTATTTCTGCTCATTCATCCTGAGATCTTATTCTTGGTTCTCATTGAGGTTGTTGTGGTTGTCTAAAACTTCTTTTTAAACTTGAACTCAACTATTTTTGAACTAAAAATGACCACTCCTCCAATGATCCTCACAATACTGGTCCTCAACAAGCCTCCTATGCTGGTTAGGAATGAGTATAACATATGGCAAAGACGTATGCTCCATCACCTGTCTGTTAACAGCGCAGGGTGTTGGACATCTGTGGTACATGGTCCACACAAGCCTATGGTGAATAACCCGGAAACCAATCAAATGGTTCCGAAGAGGAGGGAGCAATACTCAGATGAGGATAAAAGTTGCTTGAGATTGATGCAAAAGCCCATGGAATTCTGGCCATGGCTTTGCCCAATGAAATCTATTCTGGGCTAATGCATCATGAAACTGCCCATGACCTCTGGATTGCTTTGAAAGAACAATTTGGAGGAACAGATGAGGTCTTGGCAAATAATAGAGAAATTCTTGCCCAACAATATGAGACATTCTCTCATAGAAAGGGTGAGACACTGACTCAACAATATGAGCGGTTTTCTTGTTTGATCTCTGAACTAAAAATGGTCAAACTTGAATACACCAATATTCAGATGAATAACAGATTTCTCAGATCACTGCCTGAGAGTTGGGACACATATACTATTGTCCTAAGCTCCAGTGCAAGTTTGGACAAACTATCTCTCACCCAACTCCATGGGAAATTGCTCACTTTTGAGAGAGAGATAGAACAGAAGAGAAAGCTGTCTTCATCTGGAAAGCTCACTGAAGACTTTATACAAGGCAACTTGGGTAGCTGCAAGTTTTTCTTTGAGTTCTCTGTGGTTCTCAAGAATGACCTCTAGCTTGGCCTTTTCATCATTTAATTGGCATTTAAGCTTATAAATCTCATCATCTTTATCATTAATAACAGACTCATACTCAGCTTTTCTTTTGGAAAGGATTTGCTCAAGCTCAAGATATTGATTTATTAAAGCTACATTTGCCTCTCTAATAGATATAAATGCAGCTATGCAAGATTCAGAACATAGCTTGGCCTTAGCATCAGAGGATACCTGGGTTACCTGTGATGAAGATGCATTGGAGCATGAACTCTCAGTAGACTCTAAGGCCATGAGAGCAAGATTCCCAAAAGGATGTTGACCACCATGTTGACCATCACTAGCAAATAAATTCTCATTGCCAGAGAGATCATCTGGTAAACTGCTCCAGTCAACAACACCAGGGGTGAAGAAGCTGTGATGAGGTTGTGATTAAGATGATTGAGATGGTAGAGGCTCAGGTAAGGCTTGAGGTGTTGTGCAATAAGAACTTGAACTGGATTTGGCTGTGGCATGTAATAGCAGGATATGGATATGACATTGGACCCTGAGGGACAAAATATGCAGGAGATATAGGTTGTGCATGATGACCAGAACTAGCAGGATGTTGCCCTTGTTTTGTGGACTATTGCTTGGAAAAGTCACAAAGGGTGCATAGGAGTAGATCCAGTTGATCTATACTCTCTTGCAAAGTGTCCAAGCCTGTGGCATTTGTGACACCTCAACTTACTCTTGTAAAACCAACTTTGGTTTTGCCAGAGAGTCCTGGAAATTTCCTACCAGTTCTCTTGTTGAACATTTGAGATCTGATATTAATCAAGGCCATTTGGCTTAGAATATCCATCTCTTCTAAGTCATCATGAGCAATACCCTTCAAATCATCCATAATGAAACACAAATTGTCACTATTACAGCCTGACTGACTGTCAACACTAACAAATGCATGATCTGAACTGTTTGAAGAGAAATCTATATGTTCATCATAATTGCTTCCTGATGCAACATATTCTGACGCATGACCAACCAAGGCAGTGTTCCCTGGTACAAAGTCATCGGTGAGCTTTCCTGATGATGTCAGTTTCCTTTTCTGCTCTATCTGTCTTTCAAATGTAAGCAGTTTCCCATGGAGTTGGGTGAGAGATAGGCTATCCAGATTTGCACTAGAGTGTAAGACAATGGTGTATGTGTCCCATCTCTCAGGCAGTGATTTGAGGAATCTGTTGTTCATCTGGCTATTAGTGTATTCATGTTTGACCATTTTCAGCTCAAAGGTCAAACAGGAAAAACGCTCAAACTGTTGAGTCAGTGACTCACCCTTCCTATGAGAGAATGTCTCATATTGTTGGGCAAGGATTTCTTTGTTGTTTGCTAAGACCTCATCTGTTCCACCAAATTGTTCCTTCAATGCATTCCAGAGGTCATGAGCAGTTTCATGATGCATAAGCCCAGAATAGATTTCATTAGGTAGAGCCATGGCCAGAATACCATGCGCTTTAGCATCAATCTCAAACAGTTTTCGATCCTCATCTGAGTATTGTTCCTTTTTCTTCGAAACCATTTGGTTGGTTTCCGGATTGTTCACCTTAGGCTTGTGTGGACCATGTACCACAGATGTCCAACAACCTGAACTACTAACAGACAGGTGATGAAGCATTCTTCGTTGCCATATGTTATACTCAGTCCTAACCAGCATCGGAGGCTTGGTTGAGGAACTGGTATTGTGAGGGTCATTAGAAGGAGTAGTCATTCTCAGATTTAACCAAATTCAATTAAGATTTAACTGATTTAGTGCAAAACACAACAAACTCAATATGAACCAAGAGAAAACTCAAAGCAAAAACCGAAAGCGGCAGAAATTCAATGATCTATAACCAATCCTTGCAAATATGCTAATTAATCAAACATAGATATTGAAATAGCAGTTTCAATGATCAACGTTAGATCGATCAATGATTAACCTGCTCTGATACCAATTGTTAGGATCAGTGATCTAAGTTTGATTAATTGATAGATTGCAGCGGAATTTGAACAATGAATTAGACAATTCGCAAGAACACAATTGATATTCAATGAGAAGTAACGGTTATAAAGAGAGAATTCTGCAAAGGAATATTTCATTCATATGCTTTCGTGGTGGCTGAATGTCACGTTACAACTAGGTCAACATTCCTTATATAGGGAATGTGACGTCTGTTGATGTCACTTGATAGTGACATCAAACAGAATTATACAAACTACTAAAACTATACAAACTACTGAGAATGTTCTCAACTACTGATTACATCTCAGAGAATGCTAAGTACAAAAACATAAAACTACTGAACTACAACTACTGAAACTATAAGTACTGAAAGTAAATTACAAGTACTGAAAGGAAACCATCACACTACTGAAATTGATAACTTCAGCTGTTGTGACAACTACTGATCACTTTGGTCTTCAGTCTTTGTCTTCAGTCTTTGCTCTTCAGACTTTTACTTTCATACTTTGTCTTCAGCTGATAGCTTCAGACTTTGTCTTCAGTACTTTTCTTTCAGACTTTACCTTCAGTACTTTTCTTTCAGACTTTGTCTTCAGTCTTTGCTTTCAGACTTTGTCTTGAGTAGAAGTCTTCAGATCTTGTCTTCAGACTTTGTCTTCAGACCTTGTAATCAGCTGATGTCTTCAGCTGTTGTGATCTTCTTCAGCAGTTGCAATGTCTGTGGGACCTAGAGGTTTTTCCTGATCAGGCTTATTGGTTCTTTTGGTCCAACATGGCTGGTGGTAGATCTTCAAAAGCTTCACCGGGTGGAGGTCATGGTACTGAACCGCTACCCAAGAGGGGAAGACCCAAGGTTGAAAAGGTGGTTCCTGAAGAACTAGAGACCCCTCAACTCGGCTGTTGTTGAAGAACTTCATTAAGTCATGCAGACGTTCTTACCTTCTGTAGTGACTGAAGTTATCAAGGCGATACGGGAAGGAGAGAGGAAGGAAAGAAGTAGACCTACGGGCGAAAGGAGACAGCCCGAGACTGAGATGGTTTTGTCTGACGACGAAGAAGAAGAGGAGGAAGATGAGCCTACGCTGGAGGCGGCACGAGGCTGTAACTATGGTGCATTTATGAGATGCAAGCCCCCTACTTTTGATGGTAATGGCACTGCTGCTGCTCACTGATGGGTGAGGGAAATGGAGGTTGTACTTGATATCAGCGAGTGCGAGAAGACCAGAAGGTGAAGTTCGCTACCCACTCTTTTGTGGACTCAGCTCCATGTTGGTGGGACAATATTGTCCAAGCTGAGGGCAGTAGGGCCATTGGAAGAATGAGAAGGTCCGAACTGAAAAATTGGTGATTGAGGAGTTTTGTCCTCATCGGGAAATGACAAGGTTGAGAGGGAGTTTTTGCAATTTGAGGCGGGAACAATGACACACCAAGAGTACACCACAAAGTTCAATGAAATGGCATGTCTGGTGCCGGATCAAGTGACGCCTCTATCACGGAAGATAAAAAGGTACATCCAGGGTTTGCCAGCGGACATTCGTAGGCATATGATCGCCGCCCGACCGAGCACGTTTACGTCAGCGGTGGATTTAGCAAGGAGACTGTATGATGAGAGGACTGTGGTGGTGGTGGCTAAAGGTAGTCAGAAGGGTGAAGGTGATAGAAACTAGAATGGGAAAAGGTTTGGTTGGGGTAGTGCCTCGACGGGTAACAAGAAGGCACGGGTGGACGACCGCCGTGTGGTGGCATCGGGTGCTGGTATAAAGAAATGTGGTAGGTGTGGGAGAGAACATAGCAAGGAATGTAGGCTGGGGTTGAGTGTGTGCTTCAAATGTGGGAAGCCGGAGCATATAGCCAAATACAGTCGTACGGCTCGGTGCTATAACTGTGGTGAAGAGGGTCACCTGAGTAGGGATTGTAGGAACCCGAGGGCTGCGAGTTACTGGGCAAAGAAGATGGGAGGTGAAGGACCGAGAGCAAGTGCCAGGGCATTCACCATGACACAGGAGGAAGCTAAGACGGACCCTGATTTTGTGTCCGGTACGTTTCTGGTGAACCAAACTTTAGCTTCTGTGTTATTTGATTCTCGTGCTAGTAAAAGTTTTATTTCTGTTGCTTTCTGTGCTAAGCTTCCTGTTAGTACTAGATGTGTTGATGTGCCCTTTGATGTAGAAACTGCCATAGGTAAGTCTACCAGGATCTCTGAGATGATACAGAACTGTGATGTGGGGCTAGAAGGTCATAAGTTTCCTGTTAGACCCTTCGTGATGACCTTAGGTGGTTTCGATTTGGTTCTTGGGATGGATTGGTTAGCAGACTTCGAGGCGAACATTGTCTATCGCAAGAAGATGATTTAGCTATCAGCGCCTGACGGGAGTTCGTGACGGTTTATGGTGATCGTGTCATGACAATTCCAAAAGTGATTTTGATGGCGGTGGCGGGAAAGTGTATGGGCATGGATGTAGTGCTATTTGGCCTACGTAAAGGATGTGGATACGCCAGCACCATAACTGTCTGATGTACCGTTTGGTGTGACTTCCCAAACGTGTTCCCGGAAGACTTATCAGGAGTGCCACCTGACCGAGAGATCGAGTTCCAGATTGACTTGATACCGGGTGCCCAACCTGTCGCTAAGGCACCGTATCGTTTGGCTCCGACGGAAATAAAAGAGTTGTTGGAGCAGTTGCAAGAGCTGCTTGATAAGGGGTTCAGTAGATTGAGTATCTCTCCTTGGGTGCTCCGGTCCTATTTGTGAAGAAGAAAGATGGTAGTATGAGGATGTGTATTGACTACCGTGAGCTGAACAAGTTGACGGTGAAGAACCGATACCCGTTACCGAGGATAGATGATTTGTTCGATCAGCTTCAAGGTGCTAGTTGGTTTTCAAGGATCGAACTTCGATCGGGCTATCATCAGCTTAAAGTGAAGGATCAGGATATCCCTAAAACAGCTTTCCGTACGCGCTATGGTCACTACGAGTTTCTTGTCATGTCTTTTGTTTGACCAACGCGTGAGCTTCTTTTATGGATCTGATGAATCAGGTGTGTCGGTCGATGCTGGATAAATCAGTGATTGTGTTCATGGATGATATCCTGATTTATTCGAAAAGCGAGGATGAGCATGCCGGTCACATTCGGGAAGTTTTGGAGACGTTGAGAAAGGAGAAGCTGTACGCCAAGTTCTCCAAGTGCGCATTTTGGTTGCGTGAGGTTCAATTCTTGGGTCATGTGGTGAATCCTGATGGGATTATGGTGGACCTGGCTAAGGTGGAGGCAATGATGCAATGGAAGTCTCCTAAGACGCCATTCGAGATTCATAGCTTCTTGGGTTTGGCGGGCTATTATAGAAGGTTTATCCAAGAATTTTCTAATATTGCTTCTCCACTAACCAAGTTGACCCGAAAGGATGTGAAGTTGGTATGGGGTCAAGCTCAAGAGAAGGCCTTCAAAGAATTGAAGGCGAGATTGACTCAAGCTCCTGTTGTCTCATTACCGGATGGAAGCGAAGATCTGGTGGTTTATTCTGATGCTTCCTACTCGGGGTTGGGATGTGTGTTAATGCAAAGAGGGAAAGTTATAGCGTATGCATCCCGATAGTTGAAGGTTCATGACGTGAATTATCCTACTCATGACTTGGAGCTAGCAGCCGTGGTCTTTGCACTAAATATTTGGAGGCACTATCTGTACGGGACGAAGTGCACCATATTCACCAACCACAAAAGCTTGAAGTACTTCTTCGAGCAAAAAGATCTGAACATGAGGCAGAGGAGATGGTTAGAACTTATCAAGGATTATGATTGTGAGATCCATTACCATCCGGCAAAGCCAACGTGGTAGCTGACGCCCTTATCCGAAAGGAGAGGCCCGAGCCGATTCAAGTGAAAGCATCTCAGCTGATCATGACCTCTGATGTGATGAAGCCAGTCAAACGGTTTCAAGATGAGGCACTGAAAGAAGATCATCTTAACCCTGAGAGAATGAAAGGTTTGGTCGTAGAATTGGGTGAAAACACGCTCGGTGTTAGGACCTGATTTGGTCGCATGTGGATTCCTCGTTTTGGGGATCTACGGGTGATGATTATGGATGAAGCTCACAAGACTCGATACTCCCTTCATCCAGGTGCCACGAAAATGTACCAAGATACGATGAGAGATTACCGTGGTCGGGTATGAAGCGCGATGTAGTGGAGTATGTAAGTAAGTGCCTTAATTGTTTACAAGTGAAGGCCGAGCATCAAAAGCCGTATGGGAAGATCCAACCTTTGGATATACCAGAATGGAAGTGGGAGCACATCACCATGGATTTTATTACGAAGTTGCCGTATACTCTGAAGGGTATGATGCCATATGGGTGATTGTGGACGTTTGACGAAAAGTGCTCACTTCCTACCGATCCGAGAGACATATTCATCTGAGAGGTTGGTGGATCTGTTCATCAAGGAAATTGTAACTCGTCATGGTGTTCCGGTGTGTATTGTGTCTGATCGTGACACCTGGTTTACCTCCAAATTTTGTAAGAAATTTCACGTCGCTATGGGGACGAGGTTACATATTAGCACGACTTATCATCCCCAAACTGATGGTCAGATAGAAAGGACCATTCAGACATTAGAAGACATGCTTGGGCATGTGTGAATGATTTTGGGGGAAGTTGGGATGACACCTACCGTTAGCCAAATTCTCATACAACAACAGTTATCATGCCAGCATTGGTATGCCACCCTACGAGATGCTATAAGGTAGGAGATGCAGAACACCCGTTGTTGTGGTGATATTGGTCAGAAGGGGTTGGGGAGCATTGAGGTCATCGAGGCTATGACTGAGAACCTTGAAAAGATCAAGGCCTTCATGAAGGCAGCCAAAGATAGACAGAAGTCGTATGCTGATAAACAATACAGACCGATTAAATTCCAGGTGGGTGACCGGGTTATGTTGAAGGTCTCACCTTGGAAGGGTATCATTCGTTTCCGAAAGCGGGGCATGTTGAGCCCGAGATACATAGGCCCTTTCTGAATCATTTCTCGAGTAGGAGAGGTGGCCTATAGACGGGAGTTACCAAAAGAGTTAAGTGGAATTCACCCAACATTTCATGTATCTCCTCTCATGAAGACATAATTGTTCCACTGGAGGATATCAAAGTAGATGAACGGCTCAATTACGTGTGACAATCATAGATCGAAAGGAAAGGAGGTTGAGAATAAAGTGGTTCCCCTTGTGCGTGTATAGTGGAAGCACGGGAAGGGATTCGAGTCAACATGGGAGACTGAAGAAGAAATGAAGCAGCATTACTCGTGTTTGTTCAAGGAATAACAGGTTTCGAGGATGAAACCTATTTAAGGGTGGTGGACTTGTAACACCCGGTTATTTAAAGTCAAGGAAAGAATGAATAAAATGAAAGAAAAGAAGAAAAGAAATAAAACCCAAGTCTATGGGTAAAAAGTGTCCAAAAGGACAAAATGTTTGAAAAGTGGGTGTAAAAGGTGGTATGGCCGCCCATATGTCACATACCTCACTGATCTTAGGGTTTCAGAGAGAGAGAGAGAGGGAGTAGCTGGGAGCAGCAAATTCTCGGTTTTGAAGGAAGAAATAGAAAGAATTCGAATTCAAGTAAGAATTCATGTTTCTGTGGTGTTCTTAACCGGTTATGTCCTCGGGTTTATGCTTATGTGTGTTTATATGTGTTCGGGTATGTTTGTAGTGGGTTTCTAGGCTGTTGAATTCAATTTGCAAGCGAGTTTGGAAGAAGCCATACTCAAGAGCTACAAAGGTGAGTCTAGGACCCCTCTTTACTTGTTTTAACTGATTTTGGGGCTGGAAATGCATGAATGTATGTTTCCATTAAACTGGGTTTCGGACCCGCATGTTTCATTTGGTATATGTGGTATGTATGATGTGATGTATGATTATGTTCATGCTTGATGAGGTATGATGATGTTTCTAAGACTTAGGATGTATTATTTAAGCTTAGAATATCATGAATGGTGATTTGAGATTGAAATCGGATGTTTAAGGCTCATATGTTAAGTTTTAGAATCTGTATATGTGTTGAAAAGTTAATGCTGATGAGTAATGTGAAGAAATGCGGATGAATAGTTAATGCGGATGAGTATTAACTGCTAAGTAAGTTAATGCGGATACACAATTAATGCGGATGAGGTCAATGCAGATGAGCATTGACTAAGTATGGAAATGCGGATGAAGTATGGAATGCGGATGAAGTAAGTCAATGCGGATGGGGTAAGTCAATGCGGATGAAAATTGATTAAGTCTGAGAAATGTGGATGAATATTGACCAAGTAAGGGAAATGTGGCTGAGTAAGGCCAATGCGGATGAAGAAATGCGGATGAAGTAAGACCAATGCGGATGAACTATAGGAAATGCGGATGAACACTTAGACTTTTTCTGACTTTCTGAGGAAAAGACGAATGTGGGCTTTGACTTGAGACGTTCCCGGGGATTCATGTAAGTTGACTTTTGAGGTCATAGATGTTAAGATGCGCATTTGTGATGTGTGATGATGCATATGCCTGATGTTGATGTATGAAGTTGCATGATTATGCATGTTGTGTATGTATGATGTTGCCCTGTATGATGATGATGTTTGTGTATATTATGTTCCTTACTATGATGTATGTTTATCTTTCCGTGGCTTTACGTGTCATGTTAATGAATAGATGAAGTATTATGTAACGTAAAGTGAAAGATAACAAAAGAGAACATGAAGTAAGAATGCATGCATTAACAAGTAATGAAAGTAAAGATAGTCTTGTAAGGATGGCATGAACATCGGGTTCTTTCTTTGTGATTGACCATTTTAATTGAACTATTGCTGCATACCTTAGGTACTGTGACCATGAGGTGCGATGCACCATTACAGAAGGTCTATGACAGGCCTAGGTCTCGAACCACGAATAGAAAGGTATTGCATAGTGAACCTAAACACTCCTTAGGTACTGTGACCACAAGGTGCGATGCCCTGTTATAGAAGGTCTATGATAGGCCTAGGTCCAGTACCATGAACAGAAGGGAAGGGTTTATGCTTGATAGAATAGAAAAGTAAAGAATGAGGCATGAAAGATTAAAGAAGATAATAATGATATTATCTGTATGTATGTATGATGTATGATCACGAACGGATGTAAAGTATAGTATGATTTTGAGAGAAAGTAAAGAATGGTTTCACGAAAGAAAAGTATGTTTTATTATAAAACTAGAACTCACTCAGCAACATTGACTTTGATATGTTTGCAGTTGGCAGGTAATGATTGCTGAGGATGGCACGGGCAGCTACTTGACTCTTTTGGGATGGCATCCATTTATATAACGCTTGTGTGATGTAATGCAACAATGTATTTTGTAACTCATTAATGATGTATTATTTTGCAAAAGCTACTATATTGAAATGAAATGTTATTTCTAAATGTTTCTGCTGCGATGCTTTATGAAACACAATGTAATTATATGTTTTATGTGCGATGAGAACCCGACTATAAGTGTCCCGGGAACAGGGCCTTACAATTGCTTTTCTCTATAAGCAATCATTACCATCTGCCATTGTAGGTCCATTCTTCCACTACATCAGGATGTAGTTCTTCTAAGTGTTGTTGGCAGCTATTTGCTGACGTTAGAGAGCTTCCCAGACATGCTTGAAAACTAGAACTAAAAGCTGTAAAGGCTACCTTTTGTTCTTCAAAATCCAATATCATAATGATTGGTTTTGACTGATTGTTTGATTGTGAATACTTTGCTGTTGCTGCAGTTGTATCTTCTTATGAGTAGTTCTTCCTTTATCATTTTGATTTTTACTTTGAGGTGATTTCTTTGAGGGTTTAGATGCATAAAAGCTAACTTCCTCCTCATTATCACTCAAAGCACAAGAGTTATTACTTTCATTATTTGAAATAAATGCACTTCCAGCATTATTAGTTTTTTTTTAAAGTGATAAGGCGAGACATGGGTTCTCACACTCTTGTTTATTGATTTTTCATCCATTTCAAGAGCTTCTATTTTTGCAACCAGTGTATCTAGACCAGTTGACTTGAGATCTATGGTATTCTTGAACATGGATATTGTTTGCTTCCAACTTTCTAGCAAAATGTGGAGCATTTTCTTGTTTAATTCCTCATTGGTATATTTCAACTCCAAAATGTTCATCTCAGTTACCAACTGCATGAATCTATGATGTTGTTGAGGAATTGATTCACCCACAATATGATGAAATGTTTCATATTGTGACCTGAGGGTGTCTCTCCTTATGCTTCTGATCTCATCACTCCCTTCGTAGAGAGTATGAAGTATCTTCCACAAGGAGTTTGTTGTTTTGTAGTTCTCACACCTGATCAATAAATCTTTAGGTAAAGCCATACTAAGCAAACTGTATGCTTTGATATCAAGTTTGACCTTTTTGATATCATTAGGTGATAGATCTTTGGTACTGATTGGTTGATTTTTATTATTATAATCCGGCCCAAGGGTGGGTGGAATATAAGGACCTTCAATGATGGACTCCCACAAGTCAGAATCTGTGTAGTTACATGATTCCCGAACTTGATTTTTCAGGATTTGAAATCTGCTTTTGTTTCCAACTTTGGTGGTTGGTAAGATGCTCCACTGAAGTTGCTCATGATGTTAATTGATGAGAATGATCAACAGGATCTGCTATTCAATTGATTTGAATATAGATACAAGTTAATCTAATCGACTGCAATTGAACGACAAACAAGTTTCACACAAAATTCTTTTTTAAAACAGTAGATCTAATCAATGAAAACTGACAAATCTACAGAATTCAAAGCAATTAAACACAACTAACACCGATAGATCAATCGATCTAAATGAATGAGTACTTAGCTCTGATACCACCTGTGAATCCAAGGATCGCAGTCTGGATTCATTAAATATGATAATGATACAAAATAATGGATGAATGATATCAAAGTTTGTTATGAATGATGTGACGGCTGCTAGGGTTTGATTGAGTGAATTGATGTGATGTTTTCTGTTTGTGGAATTGTTGTATTGCTATTGTTGTTTCTGTTCAATCAATCGTCTAATCAATCGTCCTTGAATCGAAACCTAGGATCCATATATATAGACAGTGATGTTTTTGTTATAGGAAACACCAGATCTCTTAGGATTTGATTTGTTTCAATTAAGGAATCATCGGATTTCTTGGGATTCGCATAACTGCCTTGTTGACTTGTTGACTTGTAACACTTGTATTATACAAGTGTTTGGACTCCGCAGGAATAGTGTCATCCGTAGGAATTTGTTCTTCCGTAGAAGTTTTGTTCTTCCGTAGATGATATGTTCTTCCGTAGAATCTTGTTCTTCCGAAGCTAATTTGTTCTTCCGTAGGAATTCTTGTTCTTCTGAAGCTGATTTGTTCTACCGTAGGAATCTTGTTCTTCAGTTCTGGTTGTTCATCCGCAGAGGATCTTCAGATGTAATTTTACTTGTAAGAAACATATCTACGGAAGAACAAAATGTTTATCCGTAGATGTTTCTTACAGTTTGTCAAATTCAGAAATTGACCAAGTATATTGTTCGTACCTGCAACCATACATAAATCAACACATATATAAATGGGTTAACCTATATATATAATGCATACACAATAATGAATTATAACCATTCATTAGAGATATTAACTCAAGTACTAAGCCTATACAAAATTGACTAGATCTACTGATCCTAGACCTAACATATATATATATATACACACATATATATATAGACATATATATACATATATATATACATATATAATATATACATATATTATATATATATTACTCACTTTATGTAATATATTAGTCATCGTATTGTTAGACATGAGGTCATGGCCTCATGGGGTTAAGCATACAAGATTCTATGATTTACATAACATTATATATGGGTGTAAATGTATTTGTTCTATTACATGTAATTTTTTTTTCATGATGTTTTACCACATTGAGCCTTGTAGATTTACTTTTGGTGTTTGTGTATAGTATTGGTCTTTAGGAATCATATTAATTCTCTTATTATGAAATTCACTTGAAAACAATCTAGAGAGCCTAATATAACATGTTGCAACAGGATCAACTTCTGCATCTTGCAACTCAAAAGTTAGAAATCAAAGCCAATAAATATATTATTAGCGGTGCTAATAAAATGTTGAAACTGACCAAACCATCTAAAGTGAAGCATGTTAGCAAGTGTAAGACTCATATGTTTTAGTTTGGACTTTTTGACGATTTAACGATCGAACTAGTCATTTGAAATTTGGAACCGGTCGTGTAACCTTTACTCTTTTAATTTCTTAAATTATTAAATGCAGATATGTATATGTAGTACACTCAGAAACCATATTTTATAATAAAGTTGGATTCTTTTCTAAATGTAAATAATTTCAAGTAATTTAAAACTTGCACGTATGTATATGCATGGGTAGACCTACTCAGGGGGTCACTTGTACCTCATGAAATTGTTTAGTAGCTTTTATACGATTTACTTCCAACTGCCCTTTGCATTTCAACATGAAGATTTTACTAATATAAACTTACTTTGGTCAATAACTGTAGCACAACTATTTGTCATCTAAAATAAGATATCAATTTGTTTACCCAACCATGTTAGAGAACTATAAAGACAAGGAGTAATTTTGTTTGCTTTCACTTTTCCCATGTGATAAAATAGATTATCTTAGTTTGGATTACATATGTCAAACAATACATTTTAATATCTCGTTACGAGAAAATTAGTACTCGCTTGATTTTCTAAATGGCCATAAAATATATGGATTGCCAAATCACATGTTAGTATTGAAAGTTGGTGTTCCGTCACGCTTCTATGTTCATTGACAAACTACTCACCTAAAAATTGTATCTCTTAGGAATTGGTTATTAATGTTGTTATAATATATTCAAAATAATATTGAAAGCCGAACATTTATTTCAAGAATTAATCTCGTGCCATCTGATAAAAGATTCCTTTCAAATTTCAAAAAAGAGATTTTCTACTAATTGTTTCTTGTGCAATGATGATTAAGAAGATTCAACGGCAATCATTATCAAGTGTTGGTTTGTATTTAAAATGATCAGTTTTCACTCATGGATAATTATATGTGGCTTTGTCAAGGGTGAAGACTACTCATGGGGTAAAATTACTAAATTTAGATCAAAATGGTAACATTACCAATGAGACAAGAAACACTGTATACAAAGAGGTGTTTAGACATATGTGAGAAAGTTTTGAGAGTATGAATGCACTTTTAGTTCTATTTTAAAACTTTGAAATTAGTCTTGTTAATTTTTTATAATGTTATTTTGTACTCAATTTTTAATGTAAGTCTAATTGTTTAAATCAACAGTGTATCACACGGGCTCTAATGTAGGAGACAAATAGATGTATTAGGGTAAGGCCTCGTTCCGGGACACTTACAGTTGGATCATCATCGCACATAAAACATATAATTACATTTGTATTTCATAAAGCATCGCAGCGGAAATATTTAAAAATGACATTTCATTTCAATATAGTAGCTTTTGCAAAATAATACATTGTTAATCAGTTACAAAATACATTGTTGCATTACATCACCAAAGCATTATATAAATGGATGCCATCCCAAAAGAGCTGAGTAGCCACCTCGTGCCATCCTTAGCAATCATTACCTGCCAACTGGAAATACATCAAAGTCAGCATTACTGAGTGAGTTCTAGTTTTATAAAATAAAACACACTTTACTTTCATTAAAACCATCCATTCCCACATGCGATCATACATCATACGTATACACAGATAATATCATATTATCTTCATCATTCAATCAGATTTTAACTTTTACATTCTTCTATCATTACTACTTTTTCTTTTCATCAACCATAAATCTTACCCTTTTATTAATAGTACTGGACCTAGGCCTATCATAAACCTTCTATAACGATGCACCGCACCTCATGGCCATAGCACCTAAGGTAAAGCTTAGGTGTACTATGCAATACATTCTATTCATGGTTCTGGACCTAGGCCTAGCATAGACCTTTTATAACGGTGCATCGCACCTCGTGGTCACAGTATCTAAGGTATGAGTATAGGTGTACCATTGCCATATGCAATTCCTTTCTATTCATGGTTATGGACCTAGGCCTATCATTGACCTTCTATAACGATGCATCGCACCTCGTGGTCACAGTACCTAAGGTATGCAGCGACAGTTCTATACAAATGGTCAATCACAAAGAAAGACCCCGCTGTGCACCATGCTTGCAAGACTTTCTTTACTTTCATTACTCATTAATGCATGCATTCTTACTTCATGTTCCTCTTTTCTTTATCTTTCACTTTACGTTACATAATACTTCATTTCATTCATTAACATTCAATGTAAAGCCGTAGCAAAGATAAACATACATCATAACAAGGAACATAACATATACATACATCAACATCATACATGGCAACTTCATACATACATAACATGCATAATCATGCAACATCATCACCATGCCCAACATGCTCTCTAAGGCCTCAATCATCATCTTACATGAACTTACGGGAACCTTACGTCAAAACTTACATCTGCAGTTTTCTCGAAAGTCAGAAGTCAAATTACACTTTCCTTCAGGTGCAACAACCCTATTTGGGTGTATGGACACCCTCAGTCGCATGGCCTCTATGCGACTGAACATCATGCGAATGAACCAATGCGGATGAACACTCATGCGAATGAACACCCAATCATGTCAATGAACTAATGCGGATGAGCAGTTATGCGACTGGACCCTCAGTCGCATGACTCCCCATGCGACTGGCCCTAATCGTGCGAATGAGCTCTAAATCGTGCAAATGAGCTCTAAATCGTGCAAATGAGCCCCAATCGCACCTCATTCGGCCATATGGCCTTCATTCAGTCGCCTAGCCCTAATTGGTGCAGAATGCAGTTCATCCCGAACCCAATCTGCCATTTTAAACCCCCAAGCTCATCTAAACTCATTCTAAGCCCAAATCAACCATCCTAAACCTTAGGGATGCATACCGCAACACCATTCAAGCACACACAAGCTCACAAACAAGGCCCAAACGAATCATACACACACATACACATACACCAACAGGTCAAACATGCACATATTTAAAGTAGAGGTCCTAGAACTCACACAAATGGCCACAACGAGAAGAGCTTCGATTTGACCCACTTCTCAATGATTTTGGTCACTCAAACGAACCCAACCCAACACTTCTTCCTCTTTTTTTTCGTTTCCCTCTTCTCCTCTCTTATTTGGCTGAAATATGAGTGTGGGGAGAGGGTAAGAGCTTCCCTCTCCCTTTATATACCCTCACTCACCTGTCTTTCTTTCGTTGGCGAGTTCGGTCCCTCGACTTTGGACTTTATTTCTTTTTTTTTCACCTTTCGTCGGCTTCAAAATAGATAAATAACCAGGTGTTACAAGTCCACCCCCCTTAAATAGGTTTCGTCCCCGAAACCTGTTATTCCTCGAACAAACGTGGGTAATGATGCTTCATTTCTTCTTTAGTCTCCCATGTTGAGTCGTATCCCTTCCTGCGCTTCCACTGTACGCGCATAAGAGGAACCACTTTATTGCTCTGCCTCTTTTCCTTTCGATCATGATTGCCACCGGTTGCTCCACGTAATTGAGTCGTTCGTCTACTTCAATATCCTCCAGTGGAACAATCATGTCTTCATCTGCCAAGCACTTTCTCAGATGAGATACATGGAATGTCGGGTGAATTCCACTTAAATCATCTCGTAAATCCAATCTATATGCCACCTTTACAACTCAAGAAATGATTCGGAAAGGGCCTATGTATCTCGGGCTGAACTTGCCCCGCTTCCGAATACGAATGATACCCTTCCAAGGTGAGACCTTCCACATAACCCGGTCACCCACCTGGAATTCAATCGGTCTGCGTCATTTATCAGCATACGACTTTCTGTCTATCTTTGGCTGCCTTCACGAAGGCTTTGATCTTCTCATGCTTCTTAGTCGTAGCCTCGATTACCTCGACGCTCCCCAATTCCTTCTGTCCAATATCACCCCAACAAACGGGTGTTTTGCATCAGTTTGGGGATCATAAGCCGTGCTAATATGTAACCTCATTCCCATGGCGTCGTGGAATTTCTTCCAGAATTTGGATGTAACCGGGCGTCGCGATCAGATACAATGGTCATTGGTACACCGTGACGAGTTAAAAGTTCCTTCATGAATAGATCAGCCAACCTCTCAGACGATTATGTCTCGCGGATCGGTAGGAAGTGAGCACTCTTAGTCAGGCGGTCAACAATCACCCATATGGCATCGTACCCTTTCGAAGTACGCGGTAGCTTCGTAATGAAATACATGGTGATGTGCTCCCACTTATATTCCGGTATATCCAAAGGTTGAATCTTCCCATACGGCTACTGATGCTCGACTTTCACCTGTAGACCAGTAAGGCATTTACTCACATACTCCACTACGTCGTGCTTCATACCTGGCCACCAGTAATCCTTCTTCATGTCTTGATACATATTTTTGGCACCTGGATGAATGGAGTATCGAGTCTTATGAGCTTCATCCAAATCTTCACCCGTAGATCCCCAAACAGGTATACATGTTCTCTTGAATCGAGTTCTAACACCAAGAATGTTTTCACCCAATTCCGCGATCAAACCTCTCATCCTCTCAGAGTTAAGATGATCTTCTATCAGTGCCTCATCATAAAGCTCTTTGACTTGCTTCATCACATCAGAGATCATGATCAGCTGATATGCTTTCACCCGAATTGTCTCGTGCCTCTCCTTCCGACTAAGGGCATCAGCGACCACATTGGCCTTGCCCGGATGGTAATGGATCTCACAATCATAGTCCTTTATAAGTTCCAACCACCGCCTCTACCTCATGTTTAGATCTTTCTGCTCGAAGAAGTACTTCAAGCTTTTGTGGTCAGTGATGATGGTGCACTTTGTCCCGTACAGATAGTTCCTCCAAATCTTTAGTGCAAAGACCACGGCTACTAGCTTCAAGTCATGAGTGGGATAATTGACCTCATGAACCTTCAACTACCGGATGCATAAGCTATAACCTTCCCTTTTTGCATTAGCACACACCCCAACCCTGAGTAGGAAGCGTCAGAATAGACCACCAGATCTTCACTTCCATCGGGTAATGACATAACAGGAGCTTGAGTCAACCTCGCCTTCAATTCCTTGAACGCCTTCTCTTGAGTTTGACCCCATACAAACTTCACATCCTTCCGGGTAACTTAGTTATTGGAGAAGCAATCTTTGAGAAGTCTTGGATAAACCTTCTATAGTAGCGCGCCAAACCCAAGAAGCTACGAATCTCCGATGGCGTCTTAGGAAATTCCATTGCATCACTGTTTCCACCTTAGCCGGGTCCACGACAATCCTGCCAGGATTCACTACATGACCCAAGAACTGAACTTCGCGCAACCAAAATGCACATTTGGAGAACTTGGCGTACAACTTCTCCTTCCTCAATGTCACCAAAACCTCCCGAATGTGACTGGTTTGTTCAATCTCGCTCTTCGAATAAATCAGGATATCATCAATAAACACAATCACTATTTTATCAAACATCGGCCGACAAACCGTATTCATCAGATCCATAAAAGCAGCTGGTGCATTGGTCAAACCAAAAGACATGACAAGAAACTCGTAGTGACCATAGCGTCTGCGAAAAGCTGTTTTAGGGATATCCTGCTCCTTCATTTTCAATTGATGGTAACCAGATTGAAGATCTATCCTTGAAAACCAACTGGCACCTTGAAGCTGATCGAACAAATCATCTATTGTTGGTAAGGGGTATTGGTTCTTCACCGTCAACTTGTTCAGCTCTCGGTAGTCAATGCACATCCTCATGCTACCGTCTTTCTTCTTCACAAACAAGACCGGAGCACCCCAAGTAGAGATACTCGGTCTGATGAACCCCGTTTCCAGCAGCTCTTGCAACTGCTCCATCAACTCCTTCATCTCAATCGGAGTCAACCGATACGGTGCCTTGGCAACAAGTTGGGCACCCGGTATCAGATCAATCTGAAACTCAATCTCTCTATCAGGTGGCACTCCTGGTAAGTCTTCTGGGAAAACGTCTGGAAAGTCACACACAACCGGTACATCGAATAGTTGTGGTGTTGGTGTATCCACATCCTTTACATAGGCCAAATAGGCACTACATCCACGCCTCATACACTTTCCCACCACCACCATTGAGATTACCTTCAGGATCGTCGTCACCTGATCCCATAAATAGTTACCAAACTGCCGTTAGGCGCCGTCAAATGAATCATCTTCTTGCGACACACAATGTTCGCCTTGGAGTCCGCCAACCAATCCATTCCAAGAACCAAATTGAAACCACCTAAGGTCGTCACGAACGGTCTAACAAGAAACTTATGACCTTCTAGCTCCACATCACATTCTTCTATCATTTTCGAAATCCTGGTAAACTTACTTATGGCAGTTTCTACATCAAAGGGCGCCACAACACGTCTACTACTAACAGGCAGCTTAGCACAGAAAGTAGCAGAAATAAAACTTACTAGCACCAGAATCAAATAACAGAGAAGCTAAAGTTTGGTTCACTAAAAACGTACCGAACACAACGTCAGGCTCCGTCCTAGCCTCCTCCTGCGTCATGGTGAATGCCCTGGCACTCGCCCTCGATCCTTCATTCCCCATCTTCTTCCCCTCGGAACTCTCAGCCCTCAGCTTTTTACAATCCCTACTCACGTGGCCCTCCATGCCACAGTTAAAGCACTGGACCGTACGACAGTCCTTAGTTATATGCCCCGGCTTGCCACATTTGAAGCACACATTCAACCCCAGCCTACATTCCTCACTATGTTCTCTCCCACACCTACTACACTTCTTTATTCCAGCACCTGATGCGACCACGCGGTGGTCGTCCACCCGTGCCTTCTTGTTACCCGCCGAGGCATCACCCAGACCAAACCTCTTCCCATGCCAGTTCCGATCACCACCAACCTTCTTGCTACCTCCAGTCACCACCACCATTCTCTCATCATACGTTCTCCCCGCCAAGTCCACCACCGACCTAAACGTGCTCAGTTAAGCAGCAATCATGTGTCTGTGAATATCCGTGGGCAAACCCTGAATGTATCTTTTAATATTTCGTGACAAAGGTGTCACTTGGTCCGGCACCATACGTGCCATTTTGTTGAACTTTGTGGTGTACTCTTGGTGTGTCATCGTTCCCCTTATAATTGCAAAAACTCCCTCTCAACCTTGTCCATTTCCCGATGAGGACAAAACTCCTCAATCACCAACTTTTTCAGTTCAAGCCATCTCATTCTCCCAATGGCCATGTTGCCCTCAGCTTGGACAATATTGTCCAACCAACATAGAGCTGAGTCCATAAAGAGTGGGTAGCGAACTTCACCTTCTGGTCCTCTTGGCACTCACTGATATCCAGAACAGCCTCCATTTCCCTCACCCACCGGTGAGCAGTAGCGGCAGTGCCGTTTCCATCAAAAGCTAGGGGCTTGCATAAACGCCCCGTAGTTATAGCCTCGTACCGCCTCCGACGTAGGCTCTTCTTCTTCCTCCTCTTCTTCATCATCCGAGAGAATCGTTTCAGGCTCTGGTTGCTCTCGTCCTCCCGAGGACCTGTTCCTCTCCTTTCTTTCCCCGTTTGGTACTGCCTTAATCACTTCAGTCACCATGGACGGTAAGATTGTTTGCATGACCTGATGAACTTCTTCACAACAACCTCCTTTATTGAGGCTCTCAGTTTGGTGCTCTCGTCGCCAACCTCCGGATGAGGGTCTCTAGTTGTTCAGGAATCACCTTTTCCATTCTGGGTCTTCCTCTCTTGGGTTGCGGCTCAGCAGCAAGCCTATCACAACCACCTCCACGAGAGGCTTTCGAAGATCTACCACCAGCCATTCACACGCACACTGAAAGATTCAAACACCAACATGGTCATTCATGGGAACAACTCAGTTTATGTCAAGTATAGTAAGTCCCTAATTATAGTGGCCAGTTGTGATTAGCCACTTACTTTACTCTTAACACCCCGAGCATTACCTGTCCTGACTACATCATTATTTAAATCCACAAACAACACATAACACATCACATGCGCATATACTACTGGTTAACATTAAGAAAATACCTGAAGGCACGTAGCTACTTAGATTAGCATCCCTTCCTTTTCCGTCCCATTCTCAGTTTAAGTTAAGGTTTATTTTGAAAATTTACCAATTTCTCTTAAACTTTGGCTCTGATACCAACTTCTAAGGCCCTGTTCCCAGAAGCTTACAGTTGGATCCTCATTGCACATAAAAAATATAATTATATTTGTATTTCTTAAAGCATCACAGCGGAAACATTTAAAAATTACATTTCATTTCAATATAGTAGCTTTTGCAAAATAATACATCGTTAATGAGTTACAAAATACATTGTTGCATTACATCACAAAACATTATATAAATGATGCCATCCCAAAAGAGTTGAGTAGCCACCTCGTGCCATCCTTAGCAATCAATACCTGCCAACTGGAAACACATCAAAGTCAGCGTTGCTGAGTGAGTTCTAGTTTTATTAAATAAAACACACTTTACTTTCATTAAAACCATCCATTCCCACATGCGATAATACATCATACGTATACACAGATAATATCATTATTATCTTCATCATTCATTCATATTTTAACTTTTACATTCTTTTATCATTACAACTTTTTCTTTTCATCAACCATAAATCTTACGCTTCTATTCATGGTACTGGACCTAGGCCTATCATAGACCTTTTATAACGGTGCATCACACCTCATGGCCACAACACCTAAGGTAAAGTTTAGGTGTACTATGCAATACCTTTCTCTTCATTGTTCTGGACCTAGGCCTACCATAGACCTTCTATAATGGTGCATCACAACTCGTCATCACAGTACCTAATGTATGAGTATAGGTCTACAATTGCCATATGCAATACCTTTCTGTTCATGGTTCTGGACCTAGGCCTATCATAGACCTTCTATAACGGTGCATCGCACCTCGTGGTCACAGTACCTAAGGTATGCAACAATAGTTCTATACAAATGTTCAATCACAAGGAACCCCGATGTGCATACCATGCTTGCAAGACTTTCTTTACTTTCATTACTCATTAATGCACGCATTCTTACTTCATGTTCCTCTTTTCTTTATCTTTCACTTTACGTTACATAATACTAATTTCATTCATTAACATTCAACGTAAAGCCATAGGAAAGATAAACATGCCTCATAACAAGGAACATAACATACACAGGTATCAATATCATACAGGACAACATCATACATACATACCATGCATAATCATGCAACATCATCACCATGCCCAACATGCTCTCTAAGGCCTCAATTATCATCTTACATGAACTTACGGGAACCTTTACGTCAAAACTTACATCTGCACTTTCCCTCGAAAGTCAGAAGTCAAACTACACTTTCCTTTGGGTGCAACAGCCCTATTCGGCGTATGGACACCATGCAGTCGCATGGCCTCCATGTGACTAAACATCATGCGAATGAAGCAATGCAGATGAACACTCATGCGAATGAACACCCAATCGTGCGAATGAACTAATGCGGATGAGCAGTTATGCGACTGGACCCTCAGTCGTATGACTCCCCATGCGACTGGCCCCAATCGTACGAATGAGCTCTAAATCGTGCGAATGAGCCCCAATCTCACCTCATTCGGCCTTATGGAATTCATTCGGTCGCCTATCCCTAACTGGTGCAGAATGCAGTTCATTCCGAACCCAATCCTGCCATTTTCGACCCCCAAGCTCATCTAAACTCATTCTAAGCCCAAACAGAGCATCCTAAACCTTAGGGATGCATACCACAACACCATTCAAGCACACACAAGCTCACAAACCATGCCTAAACAAATCATACACACACACACATACACAAACGGGTCAAACATGCACACACTCAAAAACCCAATTTTTAGATGTTTTCTATCCCCAAATCATTCAAAACATTTAGAGGAGGGGTCCTAGAACTCACACAAATGACCAGAACGAGAAGAGCTTTGATTTGACCCGCTTCATAACGATTTTGGTCACTCGAACCAACCAAACCAACACTTCTTCCTCTTTTCTTCCTCCTTTCTCTCTTCTCCTCTCTTGTTTTGCTGAAATATGAGTGTGGGGAGAGGGTAAGGGCTGTCGTCTCCCTTTATATAGCCTCACTCACCTGTCTTTCTGTCGTTGGCGAGTTCGGTCCCTCGACTGGACTTTATTTCCTTTTTTTTCTCCTTTCGTCGGCTTCAAAATACATAAATAACCGGGTGTTATATTAGTATGAGTGGTTGACATTCCGTATTAATAAGATTCAGCGCGTCACTTCAAACATCTTATCACTCATTTACGTTGATAATAACATACTTTTGGATAATGAAATTTGATACTTTAAGACTCACAAAAAATTATCCCAATACTAATGGATCATTTATGTTTTTATGAAAATCTTAATCAGAAATCTTAGTAGGACAAAATTTATAAAAAAGTGTAGTGTGCATAATATTTCTCCTTAAACTAATACATGTCTTCTACTATGTCGAATACCACAACAGTCAATGCGACCCAGTTGACGATTATGATGCGAAAACAAGTTGGGTGTGGTAAACGCTAATCTTGACGTATTGGTTACGAATGAGTTCACATACGTAATCTGAGTGAATGGAAAGATATTATAATGTGCGTACTCTAAGTTTTATAAGACTAACATGTTTAAACATAAATGATGAAATTGGTCGAGCTCTCGTTATTATAAACTAAATTATAAGAATATGAAATAATAATTCACATATCAACAAGTCGGGATTATATTAAATAATTTACGCGCTTGTAAATCAATAAAGTAAGAAAAAAACATCTTAGTAGCTTTGAACATATTGAGTAGGTGTACAATGGTAATTGACTCGGTAAATAAAATTTCAAATAAATAGCTATAAATACGTTGGGTATATATTTGCTAGAAATTATCACTATTTATTGAGCATGTGTATGTGTGTATATATGATTACCTGAGTTAAACCATATCTTAATCAAGATTTAAATATAAGATTTTTAATTTAACACTTATAATTATAAGTAATAAATTACCTAATATAAAAAAGGAAAGCAAGGAATTGGGAAGTTTTTGTTATTTGATTTTGGCCATAGGCAAGTGTTTAAGCATGAAAGATGGGGAGTCCCATCTTATCTATACCAAGTTCTTTTGTGCTTAGATAAAATGGCTCTACTTTAGCCACCCTCTTCCCCGTCCACCACTGCAACCTGCATCGCCGCTTCATGCACCGTCGTAACCATGGGAGAAGAGAGGGGGTTCTTGGTTATGTTACGATGGTGATGTAGATTAGAGGGTTGGTGGCCGTCACCATGCAGGTGGTTATGATGGTGATATTCCATTTGGCTACCCTGTAACACCGGTGCTACTATTGATGATTGATGTTATGTTTTGTCGCTGACGACTATGGTAACCATTGGCCTCCCTCTTGCTGATGATGTTAGTGATGATGATGGTGGTCATGGCAGTTGCGGGTGGAGATAGTGTTGACGTCTGTTGGTGCTCTGCCTCCAATTTATGTTGAGGTGGACAGGCGGGGATGATGACGGTACAATCAACTCTGTTTTCTCTTCTCCTCACCATTTGTCGTTTACCCTATTAGGGGTTTCCAATCTGATCGTCAGACGTCAATGGCATGTCGATGTAGGTTGTCATTCTGCCTTCCATGTTAGGTTGAGGTGGGGCCGCCAGTGGCGATAGCGGCGATGGTGGTGGTACAACACTACGGAAACCTCTCTTGTCTCTCGCGATCACAATCTATCCAGAATTTGTAGAGAAAGATAGAGAAGGCAGATCTCAGTTATGCTCAACCACCACCCCAACAACTAGTTTTGGGGCGTGTGGCCTCCAGATTTGGCCATCGTCGCTTATTTTTTCCATAGATTTGCTTGATTTGACCACAATTAGTTTCTAGGGAGAGGTATGGTTATGGTGGTGGCTTTGTGACGGTGGCAATCGTGGTATTATCATTCATCTCTCTCTTTCTGTAGATACATCAATTTATGAGTTTAAATGTAAAAGTCTTTCATTTCGTACATATGTGTAATTTGATGATGTAATGAATTATGATATATGATTTGATGTTTATTTATCTTTAATTCATATGTATGACTTCTTATATAGGTTTGAGGTTGTTGTGCGTAGTTCTTAGTCAATAATGATTGAATATTATGCTTAACATAGTCGGATGAGTGTTCATGCTAATGGCCCATACTTATGGAACATATGCATGAATACATCATGCTTATGACAGTCACACGATTGAACCAAAAGACTGGATCAGTCGTATGATTGAGACATAGATTGACTTAGTCGCACGACTGAACCTTCAGTCATGCATATGACTCAATCGCATGATTCAGTTGCACCACTGAACCATGCTAATGGTTCAGTCGAATGGAAACCCCTAACCTATAAATACCACCTAATTCGAGGAAAAACAGAACACTTGAAGAGATATTACGCATACACATAAACCCTAGCCTTCCAGAATGTTCAAAACAGCCTGTTCAAGTTCATAGTTCATTCCGTATAGATTCTACTCGTTCTTAACGTTTAGTTTAATCTTATATCAATCGGGTAATTGTTCTTACTGATTGGATCGCCAATCAAATAGGATTCCACACTATTTGATCCGGTATAACACAAAATCAATTAGTACTCCGTACGTACACGGTCCCTAGCAAGTGGTATGAGAGCATTGGCTCTTGATTTTGCGTTTGATTCAATTAGGTTTGGTGTCAAAACCTACGTTTTAATCAAAAGAGTCACCACGTTTGCTTCAACCGCTGTTTTCGACGTTTTCAGGTGGTCAAGTTGCGATTTTTCACTATACGGCGGATTAGGGTTCTTAGAAAAATCATATTTTGTGTCTAAGTGTCAAAATCCTTGATTTTGCAAAAACAACAGCCTTCAGTCGCACGACTAGCTCATTCGTACGATTGAAATCATTTGTTCACTCCATTCGGACGACTGAACTCAGTCACATTGCTCATTCGCACGACTGAACAACTTCAGTCATTTGACTCCATATGGCTTGTTAATACGCACGATTAAATCCAATCGCATGATTGAATTCATTCGCACTCTTCATTCGAACGAGTAATCCATACTCATAGTTCATTTGCACGAGTGATCTATACTTATTGTCCATTCGCACGATTGAAACTGTCCTGCTCTCCAAGTACTAAGTTTATAGAAATGGAAGATTAGTTTGTTGCGTTTACTGCAGGAAAGAACTCACGCATCTGGAACCTACTACTTCTGAAGAATAAGATTGGTAATCATAATAAACCGCCAAAGTTGTTAACGTTAGACGAATATCCTCAGTGGAAACATTGGTTTGAGATTTACCTATATGGAGCCGATCCCAACCTTTGGACTTCAATAGAGATTGGTTACACGGTACTAGTCAGTGCAAATGGAGTCGAATTGACTTTAGGTGGAATGAGCGAGGCTCAGAAGATACTCATCAATGCTGAGAAGAAAGTTTATGCCATGTTGACTCAATCAATACCGAAAGACATCTTTCATCAGTTTTCTGAGAACAAGCAGGTCAAAAAGATATGGGAGGCATTAGAGAAGAGGTATGATGGAAACACAACATTAAAGGCACTGAAGGCTAAGGCTCTCAAGAGGAGTTCGATAACTTCTTTTTGATAGGGAATGAGAGCTTAGATGATATTATTGACAGATTGTATCATCTAATGAGTGAGTTGCACACTTATTGCGTAACCACCTCAATGGAAGACAAAGTTTCAAGCTTTGCTGATGGTTTTGCCTGAGAAATTGGACTCATTTGTTTCTAACCTGAGATAGAATGACATTCTTGCAATGTTAGACATAAATGACTTCATCTTGAAGTTAAGAGAGGAAGAATTGAGAATGAAATACAAGTCGGGGAGAGGATCCTATGTTCATAATCCTTCACTCAACAACTCAGTTCCCACTCCAGCCTTTTCAGGAGCACCATTACAAATAGCATTCGTGTCCAGTTCCGTGGTTCCTTCCCAAACCTCTGCTTCAGGACCAGAAACGTCAGGATCATGAGGGACCTAATACATAGTGCCTGAAGCCAATACTACAAAGTTGAGATCAAGAATCTTGGTAACATCAAAGTGGAAGTTGCAAAGTAGCATATAGATCTTCTAGCAGCAGTGGTTCAATCGTATGATGGTTTAGTTGCTAGGAAGATCAGAAATTGTCATCTTGTAGATGAAGCGTTAGACCAAAAGAACCAATGAGCCAGATCAGAAAAACCTTTAAGTCCCACAGACATCAAAACAATTGAAGTGATCTACACAGCTGAAGACAAAGTCTGAAGACAAAGTCTGAAGACAAAGTCTGAAGACAAAGTCTGAAGACAACGGCTGAAGACAAAGTCTAAAGACAACCGCTGAAGACAAAGTCTGAAGACAAAGTCTAAAGACAACAGCTAAAGACAAAGTCTGAAGACAACAGCTGAAGACAACTGCTGAAGACAAAGTCTGAAGATCAAGTTCTCAGAAGTTGTCATAACAGCTGAAGTAGTTCTCTTCAGTAGTTGTGATGGTTTTCATTTCAGTAGTTTGTAATCAGTAGTTTTATATTATGTAAAACATCTGAAGTTCTTACACTTCAGACATTATAACTTCAGTAGTTTAGTTTACTTTCAGTTGTTTATATAAATCTGTTAGATGTCACTATCAAGTGACGTCAGCTGATGTCACATTCCTTATAAAAGGAATGTTGAACTAATTTCCCTGTACGGGAAGCTTGTGCATGAATGAAAACATTATTTTTGCAGAATACTCTCTCTCTATAACCGTTACTATTTGATTGAATATTCATATTATTCTTGCTAGAATTTCGTCTAATTCGTGTGCTATTCCGCAGCAAATCCTAATCTAATTGATCAAACTAGATCTCAATCCTTTCAAATGGTATCAGAGCTGGTTAATCTTTGATCGATTTAACAATTGATCATTGAAACTGTTCTTTTGATATCAAATTTTGATCGAATTAGCAAATTTGCAAGAATTGGTTATAGAGTTTATTTTTCTATTGCTTCCTGTGAATTAATTTGAGATTCTTCTTGTTTTAAACTGTGTTGTTAAGTTTTTGAGTTAGATCTGTTAAAATCTCATTGAACCTGTTTGAATTGATGAAAATGGCTACACACATCAATCAATGATCCTCACAATACTGACTCTTCAACAAAGCCTCCGATGCTTGTTAGGAGTGAGTACAACATATGGCAAAGACGAATGCTCCATCACCTGTCAGTCAACATTTCAGGTTGTTGGAAATCCGTGGTTCAGGGACCATATAAGCCTATGGTGAGTAATCCAGAAACCAATGAAATGGTTTCGAAGAAGAAAGAGCAATATTCAGATGAAGATATGAAACTGTTTGAAATTAATGCTAAAGCCCATGGAATTCTGGCCATGGCACTGCCTAATGAAATGTATTATGGACTTATGCATCATGAATCTGCTCATGACCTCTAGGTTGCTTTGAAAGAACAATTTGGAGGAACTGATGCGTCTTAGCAAACAATAGAGAAATCCTTGCCCAGCAATATGAGACATTCTTTCATAGAAAGGGTGAGTCAATGACTCAACAGTTTGAGCGATTCTCCTGTTTGATATCTGAATTGAAAATGGTTAAACATGAATATACAAACAGTCAGATGAACAACAGATTTCTCAGATCCCTGCCTAAGAGATGGGACACATATACTATTGTCCTACGCTCCAGTGCAAATCTAGACAATCTATCTCTCACCCAACTTCATGCGAAACTGTTAACATTTGAAAGAGAGATAGAATAGAAAAGGAAATGACTTCATCTGGGAAGCTCACTGATGATTTTGTACCACTTCATCTGGGAAGCTCACTGATGATTTTGTACCAGGGAATACCACTCTGGTCGGTCATGAGTCAGAATATGCTACATCCAAAAAGTTCTTAAGATCATCATATTGATTTCTCTTCAAACAGTGGAGATCATGCTTTTGCTAGTATTGATTGTAATTCAGGATGTAATAGTGACAATCTGTGCTTTTTGATGGATGATTTGAATGAATTGCTGATGATGATTTGGAAGAGATGGATATTTTGAGCCAAATGGCATTAGTTAATATCAGATCTCAAAAATTTTACAAAAGACAGGTAGAAAATTCCCTGTCTCTCTGGAAAAACCAAAGTTGGTTTTGACAAGAGCAAGTTGAGGGTCACAAGTGCCATAGACTTGGACATTTTGCAAGAGAGTGTAGATCATCTGGATCTAACTCTTCTGCAACCTTTGTGACCTTTCCAGGAAATAACTCACAAAACAAAGGGACATATTCTACTAGTTCTGGTCATCATTCATAAATTCAATCATATCCTCCATATTTTGTTCCTCAAGGTCAAATGCCATATCCTTATCCTTGTTTTTACATGCCTCAGTCCAATCAGGTTCCAGTACCCATAGCTCAACATCACATGCCCTACTTGAGCCTCAACCATTTCAATCAAGTCAACAATCTCAATCTGAATCTCAATCACATCAAAGCTTTTTCACTCCTGGAGTTGTTGACTGGAGTAGTTTACCAGATGATCTTTCTAGTTATTCTGAACAAGTGTTTTCTGGTGCTGGTCAACATGGTGGTGAAAATCCTTTTGGAAATCTTGCTCTTATGGCCCTGGAGTCTACTGATGGTTCATGCTCAAATGCTTCATCATCACAGGTACCACAACTATCTTCTGAGGCTAAGGCCAAGTTGTGTTCTGAGTCATGCATAGCTGCTTCTGCCTCAATTAGAGAAGCAAATGTAGCTTTAATTAATCAAAATCTTGACCTAGAGAAAGTGATTTCCAAAAAAAAGCTGAGTTTGAGTCTGTTTTGAAAGAAAAAGATGATGAGATTTACAAATTAAAATGCCAAATGACTGGTGAAAAGGCTAAGGTAGAGGTCATTTTAGAAAATCATAAGAGTCTCAAAGAAACACTTGCAGTTACTCAAGTTGAGTGTGAACGCTGGGTAACATCTTGCAAGGGGTTTGAAATGCTTCTCAGTAAGCAAACTGCTTCAAATGTGAAGTTTGGGATTGGATATAATCATACTAAACCTCCTACAGATTTTACTCCCAAGACAGAAGTAAAATCTGAAGGTGAAATCAATTCCCAAACCACATCATCATGTGTCTCATCCTCAAGTGATAATGTACAATCAGAGGATGAAGTCAGTAATAGTACCTCAGCTAATCATCTTCTGATGGTCTTACTGTTGATGAACACATGATCAAAGAAAAGCTGAGCACTTCAGGTGTTGTCTCAAAAGGTATTCAAGTACTGTAGAGCAAGTAACAACACCTGAAGAACATTTCAAACCGAATGGAACCAACATGGTTTGACAACTTCTGAAGAATCTATCAGGAAATCCAAATGTACTGATAGAAAACTTCTGAAGAACAAGTACATAAGTACTAAGAGGAAGAAAGTACTGAAGAACACACCAGTAGTTTCATGTTCTTTAGCAGCGGATCAACAGAAGATGAAGAAAATGCCATGTGAAATATATGGTCTATTCAATCATCTCATTGATGAATGTTGGTATAGAAAGGGTTCCAAATTTAACAAAGATAAAATCATTAAAAAGAAAATTAATAAAATGAAAGATGAATTTGAAACCAAGTTTGTGCCACAAACATCTCACCTGATAAACCAAAGTCTTCACAAAATTCTAAATAGAAGAAAGAGGTTTATCATAAAACAGCTGAAAATATTCCTCAAGGAGTATCAAAACGACAGACTAAGTCTGTGTCTTTCAAAAAGGAGGACATGGTGTGTCACAGGAACCATTCACAAACAAGTACTGATGTGTCTGCTGAACTGAAGGCTTTAACAACCAATCAGACACAACTTGTTATGATGGTTCAACATCTGTTGGGGAGAGTTAACCAAATAGATGTACCTATGATTAAACCACTGAAAAGGAAAACTAAGCCAAAATCAAAGGAATCCTTTTCAGCACCATATCCATCTTCAATGGCTGTTAATCATGACAAATCAGTTAGTATAAAATTTGTTGATGAGAACAGACCCAAAACTAAAGTGGTTTGGGTCTCAAAAGCTAACTAGTTGTTGTGATATATGCAAGGTTCTTCAACATGCCATAGAAGCATCTGGTATGTGGACAGTAGAGGATCTATGCATATGACTGGGAGCAAATCTCTTCTTCATGACTACTCTCAAGGAAAGAAGGGATTTGTTTCTTTTGGCAATGATGGTAAGGGTTACATCATCGGCAAAAGCTTTGTTTCAAATGGTGAAATAAGGTTTGATGATGTTAACCATGTGGAGAATCTCAAGTACAATTTGTTGAGTGTTAGTCAAATGTGTCATAAAGGGTATGTTGCACTTTTCACTGGTCAGAACTGTTGAATTCTGTCTTTCAATGTTTTGAGTATGATTGACAAGATATTGGATGAACATACTCTCCAGGAGGCCAACAGGATTGGTAGAGTATATGCCTTAGACTTATCAAAGAAAATTGATCTAAAAGGCCATCCATGTCTGTTCTCCAAGGCCTCTCCTCAGGAATCTGAACTTTGGCACAGAAGGCTTGGTCATGTGAATCTTAGAAACATGAACCAGCTAATCCTTCATGGTTTAGTGAGAGGTCTGCCATTAGAGGAGTTCAAATGTGATGACAACTGCTCTGCTTGTTTAAAAGGAAAGCAACATAAAGTATCATTCCCTCCGATAGAAGAACCAAAGTCCACTGCCTGCTTGCAATTACTGCATATGGATCTTTTTGGTCCAGTAAGAGTGATGAGCATGGCAAAGAAAAAATATTGTCTCGTAATTGTGGATGATTATTCGAGATTTGTATGGACCTTCTTCTTACATTCAAAAGATGAGGCTGGTCAAATTATCATCTACTTTGTGTTGAATGTGGAAAAGCAGTATTCTTTTTCTGTCAAGTGTGTGAGGAGTGATAATGGCACAGAATTTAGAAATCACACACTTGATGAATTCTATTTCTCTAAGGGAATCAAGAGGCGGTTTAGCATTCCAAGAACTCCTGAGCAAAATGGAGTGGTGGAGAGAAAGAACAGGACCCTTATTGAAGCTGCAAGGTCAATGTTGGCTGATTCTGGTTTGCCACTAACCTTTTGGGCTGAAGCTATTAACACTGCTTGCTATGTGCTAAATAGAGTATTGGTAAATCAAAGGTTGATGAAGACTCCTTATGAAGTGTTACATCATTTGGCTCCTCCAATTTCCTTCTTTAGAGCATTTGGGTGTCCTTGTTATATTCTCAACACAAAGGATCCACTTCAAAAGTTTGAATCAAAGGTGGATGCAGGGTACTTTGTTGGGTATTCATCTACTTGCAAGGCATACAGAGTTTTTAATTGCAGAATAAAGATTGTAGAAGAAATGATGTAAAGTTTAATGAATCTCCAAAGGAGAAAATCCCACAAAACCCTGTGGAGTTATTTGATGTGGAGATACTGCAATATGTTCCTTATCAGTCTCCAACTGTTGTAGATTCTGTGAATCCATCATTTCCTGCTACTTGTTATCCATCTGTTGGTATAAATGCAAGATTTAGTGATCAACTGCCTGAGTCTACTAAACTTGATGTTCTTGTAGCTTCAGCAGTTCCATCCACAACAAATGCTGATGAGATCTCTGAATCCTCTACTTCATTTGAATTGTTATCTCATTCTAGGTTTCAAGAATCTGGATCACCATCTGTTGCTGCTGAATCACCTACAAACACTTGCACAGATCTTATTGAGTATCAAGAACTAAAGAATCACCCCATGTCTCAGATCATTGGTCACATCAATGCTGGTGTTTCAACTAGAAGTCAATTGTCCAATTTTGCTTCTATGCTCTCTTCATCAGTCAGCAAAAGCCAAAGAACTATCATATTGCATTAAGAGACAATGGATAGGTTGAAGCTATGCAACTTGAGCTTCTTCAGTTTCAAAAGCAGCAAGTGTGGGAACTGGTTCCTCTTCCCCAAGGTAAGTGTGCAATAGGCACTAAATGGGTGTTTAGGAATAAAACTGATGAAAAAGGCCAAATTGTCAAGAACAAGGCCGAACTGGTTGTACAGGGGTTTTCACAAGAAGGTATTGATTATGATGAAACCTTTGCCCTTGTAGCCATACTGGAAGCAATCAGATTGTTTTTAGCTTATGCTACTTTTCATAATCTCAAAGTTTTTCAAATGGATGTCAAAAGTGCATTCTTATATGGTAAAATAAAAGAAGAAGTTTATGTGTGCCAACCACCAGGTTTTGAAGATCATAAACATCCAGATTGGGTGTATAAACTTGATAAGGCTCTTTATGGGCTAAAACAAGCACCCAAGCCTGGTATGACCCACTGTCTAACTTTCTTCTTCAAAATAATTTCACTAGAGGCTCCATAGATAAAACCTTGTTCATTAAGAACGTAGGCATGCATAAGCTCCTTGTTCAAATTTATGTTGATGATATTATTTTTGCATCCTCTGATCCACAGTTATGTGATTCCTTTACTAAGTTGATGCAACAAAAGTTTGAAATGAGTGCCATGGGAGAATTACAGTTCTTTCTGGGGTTGCAAATCAAACAAAAGGCTGATGGAACTTTCATTCATCAGTCAAAATATACAAAGGATTTATTAAAAAAGTTTGATTTACAAAACTGTAAGCCCTGCTCTACTCCCATGTGCAGCACCACACAACTAGATGCTGATCAGAAAGGTAAAGCAGTTGATGAAACTCTTTACAGATGTATGATTGGTTCCTTGATGTACCTTACAGCTTTTAGAGCAGACAATATGTTTGCAACTTGTGTCTGTGCTAGATTTCAGGCTGCACCTAAAGTATCCCATATGATTGCAGTCAAAAGGATCTTTAGATATTTGCAAGGAACTCAATCTCTAGGACCTTGGTATTCCACTGGGCACTCTTGAAAATTAGTTGCTTTCTCTGATAATGACTATGCAGGGTGTAAATTAACCAGAAAATCAACCTCTGGTGGATGCTAATTTCTAGGCAACTGTTTAATTTCTTGGCAGAGTAAGAAACAAACCTCTGTTGCTACATCCACTGCTGAAGCAGAGTACATTGCTGCTGCAAGTTGTACATCTCAGGTACTCTGGCTTCAGAATCAATTACTGGATTATGACATTACAGAGACTAAGACTCCTTTACTGATGGACAGTGCTTCAGCTCTTTGTATTGTTAAGAATCATGTCCAGCATTCTAGGACCAAACATATTGAGATCAGACATCATTTTATCAGGGATTGTTATGAAAAAGGTCTGATTGATCCAAAGTTTGTTCCTAGTGCTGATGAGCTTGCAGATATATTTACTAAGCCTTGGATAGTGCAACTTTTCAAAATCTAGTGCTAAGGCTTGGTATGCTGCAGCATGAATAATTTCACAACTACTGATGATCCTAGCTCACAAGTACTGATGAGCATTAGTATACAGCTGTCACAAATAAGTACTGAAGTTATTTTATCTTCAGCAGTTTTCATAACTACTGAAGACTAAATTACTTAAAAAGTACTGAAGTACTTTATTTGTTGCAAAGTACTGATGTGGTTACAACTTCTGAAGTTTGTGCTAATAGATAAGTACTGATGACCAATGAAACATCTGAAAAATAGATAATCTGATGAGTAAGTGTTAAGGTCAAATGAAACAACTGAGATATGTGAATTGACGACAACAACTGATGAGTAATTTTATTCTTCAATTGTTTCAAACAACTGCTGTTTCAATTCAAAACAACTGAAGCCAAACCCAAGTCTTCAGTAGTTTTCAACTACTGATGACAAACACCAAGTCTTCAGTTGTTTTACAACATCTGAAAGTTAAAACCATGTCTTCAGTTGTTTTCTAACAACTGATGACTAAGACCAAAACTTTCAGCTATTTTCTTTCAGCCGTTTCATAACCTATAAATACCTAACCTTAACTTCAAACTTTTCATAAATAGATTTCCGAATGTTCATCTTCTATTAATGGCGACCATGCAAATCAAACCACGACACAACTGTGTTGCCTACTTCACAAAGTCGGCCTTTTGGACTAAGTTTGATGATGCTATTGATCTGATGGTTGATTCCCCGTATCAAACTGCTTTTCTTCTGAATCCAACCATCTATCCCGACTCTCTTCGTCAATTCTGGACAAATGTCACCATCCATACTGGTGAGATGATGTCGCGATCACTCTCCAGTCATTTGTAACCAGAAGAACGTGGTAGTCACTCCTGCTATCATTCACCAAACGCTAGATCTGAATGATGCTACCTTTGTCACCAAATACCCGAAGGGCACCATTAATCTCTCATTCATCAACCATGGCTGTGAGGGCAACCTAAGTGCTACAACCATTCTGAAGAAGCACTTCCATGATGTTGAACGCCTAATATTCCACATGATCAATGTTTGCCTTGCCCCCAAAACCTCTTCATGGGATCAAAATGTCATCCAGGTGGTAGCAGGTATTGTATTTTATTCTTGAACGCCAAAGCTTAAAATTTTCTAAAATTATATTTTCAGAATTAAAAGATCTGGCAATGAAACCTGTAGCTAACAGATGGCTATTATATCCAAGGTTTCTTATGGCCATAATCATGAATCACTTACAATCTGATGGTCCTGTTGGCCTTGGAGTCCCTGCTGTGGTAGTTTTGCTAGAGGTATACTCCAGGCACAAGTGTGACCCACACCTCAAAGAGGCTGCCAAACTGCTAAAACCCAAGCAGAAGGTACCCACAGCCTCATCCTCCAGATCCAAAGTCCCCTCCAAACCTCATTCCAAACAAACTAAAAAGGCAACTCAGGGAGTTGAGTCCCCTGATGATGCCCCTACAACACAAAAGCAGGTTGAAACTATGGGTAGTAATCCCCCTGTAGTTTACAGGACTCTACCAGCTGAAACCGCTCAGGTATCCTCTCAACAGGATCTTGATGCAACCAAAAATGGGGAAACCACATTACTGAAATCTCTCTCACTTGAGTGGATTGCCATTGAAGAGCACCATTCACCCCAGGTGCAATCCTTTTCACACCTATCTCCCACTGAAGCCACCCCTACAAGCGCAGCTGTAGTTATTGCACAAGTGCTGACTCAACTACCTTCCTCTACCCCTCCCCAGAAACCTATTACCACTGGGAAAACCTCAACAGTTGAGGGAGAGGATTATAATGTAGCTATTACCCACAGCACAACGATTACAGAGTTCAATCTCCCCATGTAGAGGAGGAGATTAGAACATCTGGTGAGGCTGCCTCTTCTCTTGTTCAGCACATGATGAGGATGAAGATGGTATCATTTCTAAGTACTCACCAGAGGCAACTGCCAATGAAGGACACCATCCTGAGGCAGGAAGTCCCTAGTTCTGAGAAATAGGGGCACATGTGAATACTGATCTACACTCTATGCATGTTCATCCTGATTTCATCAGGAGGTCAGCTCATTCAGCATAGATTGATGATGACCTGGGCTTTTTCTTTGATGTTCTAGCCCACAATACTATTTTGATACTGAGGTATGCAGACTACAAGAACTGCTTGCCAAAATGTCACAATAATCAAGTCCATCTGCCCACATTCACCTACAATGGCAGTTTCTCCTGAAACTATCCCAAACATGAGCCACTCTCAACAAATTTGCCACCAGCCTCTGCTTCAGGTGCCATTTCTCAGGGACAGAACCCTTTGAGCTAATGGTTGCCTGCCTTTCAAACATCCTTACCTCTCATCACTCTATAATCACAAACACTGTACATCAAGCCATTGATGAGAGGCTTTCCTCAAATCTTTAATCTTTAGTTGATGCTACTGCTTCTAAGAGACTTTCTGACATTCACACCCTTGAACCCAATGCACCCAAAAAGGGGGAGTCTAAGTCAGTGAAAGTAGACAAAAGAAAAAGAGCTGAAGAGGAAGCAGAAAAAGAGAGGAAACAAAAGGAAATGATCACCTATAAGAGGAAGAAAAGCTCTGAAAAGACTGAAGGTGAGAAAAAGTTAGAAGAATTGATCAAAGAAGCTGATGAGCAACATAGCAGATCTATGGATAAGATTATTGATCAACTCTTCAGACAAGGATTTGACACTGCCAAACTTGACTCTGAAATCGAAGGTTAGAGATTCAAGAGATTGAACAAAGATGGGAAAGTTGGAGTGAGAAAGAAAGGGAAAGGCTGGAAACTATGGCAAGATTATATCAAAACATCTGGGAAGGTCAATCATTGAAGTAAAATCATGGTCTAGAGATAGTATTTTGGAAATAACCACCAGAATCTGATCTTCTGAAGTATTTAACAAAAGATTGATCATAGAAGCTCTTGATGAAGCTGGTGCTGGGAAAAGGACTGATATGGCAAAATTATCCAAAGCTTCACTCACATCCAAGATGCTAGAGCAGCCTGCACAATCACCCAAACCAAAACAACCACCCTCACAACCCTCAAAACCAACTCCTTTACACAATAAACCTACTCAAACCATTACCAATGATGCACCTAAGAGGAAGAGAAGGGTGTTGAGGATGGAAGAAGAAGAAGATGATGAGGATGATAGTCTGCCACTCTCTACTGTTCTCAAAATAAAAATGCCTGAGCCTAGGAGTCAACCAACAACAATCACACCTGACTTTCAAAGGCAAATGGTAAAAGTCAAACTTGAAGAAGAAGAACACACAAAACAACATGATGAGCAACTGTTAAAGATGATTGATAAAGAGTTTCCCAAGTCTTCATCCATACAAGCTATGAAGAAACATGCTCAGAGGTTGTATGCTCTCAGATTTACATTCCAATATCAGAAAGAGAGAGTGAGAATTTGGCCTGACCCCAGAGTAAGTGAAAGAATTCACAAAAAGAAGATTCCAAGCAGATTCAATGGCCAAGTAAAGAAGATTGTAGATGTTGTGATAATGCTGGCCATTGTAGTGTCACTGTGTGAAATCCTTGATGACTTCAAGAGAGCTTACAAGTCTAAGATGACTCCACAAACTTTACTAGAAAACAAAATGGTAAAGAGGGATTAATCTACAAGAAGCTTGAAGAAATAAGAAGAAACGAGCTCCAGTTATTGCTTGAAGGCACTCATCCTGATGAGTTTGCATACAGAGAGATAACAACTGTGGAGCTGAAAAATGGAAAGCATATTAAGTACTTATCCGAGACTACTTGAGTTCTTCTTTGAAAGTGGAGCTGAAGAACTCACAACGGAAGAACAAGTTGTTTTCCTTGAGGCCTATGTCAGAGAGTCTTACAGACTTATCATTGGGTAGTAGGTTTCATGGATAGGGTAACAGCCCTATGTCCAATTCCCCAAGACAGAGTTCCATTCATCCTTTGGCAATCAAAACTTCTGAAGTCTCTTCCCTAGCTGAGCTTATATTGAAGAATTCTGAGCTAATCCAGATTTTGTTTTTGCCAATAAGTGGGACCTCAATAATTTTAAAGGTTTTGGCTGCATTGGTTCAGGGGGAGTTTGTTGGACCAAAAGAACCAATGAGCCAGATCAGAAAAACCTTTAGGTACCACAGACATCAAAACAATTGAAGTGATCTACAACAGCTGAAGACAAAGTCTAAAGACAAATGCTGAAGACAAAGTCTGAAGACAAAGTCTGAAGACAAAGTTTGAAGACAACATCTGAAGATAAAGTCTGAAGACAAAGTCTGAAGACAAAGTCTGAAGACAAAGTCTAAAGACAACAGCTAAAGACAAAGTCTGAAGACAACAGCTGAAGACAAAGTCTGAAGACAACTGCTGAAGACAAAGTCTGAAGATTAAGTTCTCAGAAGTCGTCATAACAGCTGAAGTAGTTCTCTTAGTAGTTGTGATGGTTTTCATTTCAGTAGTTTGTAATCAGTAGTTTTATATTATGTAAAACATCTGAAGTTCTTACACTTCAGATGTTATAACTTAAGTAGTTTAGTTTACTTTCAGTTGTTTGTAAATCAGTTAGATGTCACTATCAAGTGACGTCAGCTGATGTCATATCCTTATAAAAGGAATGTTGACCTAATTTCCCTATACGGGAAGCTTGTGCATGAATGAAAACATTCTTTTTGCAGAAAACTCTCTCTCTATAACCGTACTGTTTGATTGAATATTCATATTATTCTTGCTAGAATTTCGTCTAATTCGTGTGTGCTATTCTGCTGCAAATCCTAATCTAATTGATCAAACTAGATCTCGATCCTTTCATGAAGACTACGAGCAAGTTGACAAGAACGAGCTGGAAAGAATGGATATCATGTGGGCTCTAGCAAGTGCAGTTAGAAGAGCCAAAAAGTTTGTCAAGCATAGGGGACAGAATCTAGTAGCCACGAAAGATACGACCTTTGGTTTTGACAAAACTAAGGTCACCTGCTTCAACTGTGGTGAAATGGGGCATTTTAAACGTGAATGTGTGAAGCCAAGAAAACTGGAAATGGTAACCCATTTCCTACGTTCAACCATCAAGATAAAGAAGTGATTGGAACTAGTTCTTCAAGTAAAGAGACAAAGGCACTAACTGCTCAATGTGATGAAGGACAATACTGGTCCTTCCGATTTGTTTCTCCTGGAGAATCAAATAAAGCCTTTCTCAAAGCACTAGAGGATGGATCTACTAGTGAAGGTAAGATTGTAGCTGAGCAAGCGATGTTAGATACGGAAGAAGCTATGAACATGGTAAATCACTTGGTTGAGGAAGAACTCAGAGCAATAAGTTCAGAATCTCCAGCAACAGAAGAGTCTACCTCTACTTTGATGGCTGATTCAAGTGACTCCTCAAAGGTATGTTCTTTAGATCAATTATTTGCAAAACATGCTTGTTCTGAATATGAAAATTTTAGGGAAAGCATAGATCTAAAATTTGCTAGGTTATTAGAACACAATGATAACTTAGTAAATGACTTACAACTCTGCACTGAAGCTAATCGTATATTAAAACAAAATGAGTGTAGTTTTGAAGAAAAGATAGAACTTTTAGGGAAACAACTAAGGGAAACGAAGGTTGTTGCTCTAAATCAATCAAATGATATAAAGTTTTATTTAAATTCTTTAGAAGAAACCAAAAAGGGGAAAGCAGTTTTGGAAGTTGAGGTTAATTCTTTAAAACAAAATCTGCATAGTTAGGCTAGTTCTTCTCACATAGTTCAAAACTTAGTGAAAGAACACAATAATGGGGAAGCGTTGGGTTACAAAGTAGTTCCACCACCACATGAGATACTTTTGAATACAAAATGTAGACCTATCAATAACAACCCAATTAAGGATCATGTGGTGTCTACTCCTCTAGTTAGTGATCTTGATTCCATGGGTAAGCCAGTGAAATCTGGAACTAAACAAAAGGAGTCTACTTTAAAATAAAAGGGCAAGATGAGAGTTGAGAATTTGGATGATGAATTTAAAAGGGTTAATTTAAAGTCAGGTTCACAAACGTCCATTTCAGAACCCAAAATGACTAAAACAGTTAACCAAAAACGTATAAATCATCAGAGTCCAAAGAAAGTGCAAGTTAAAGATATTCAAAATGTTAAAACAATTAATTTTGTGAACAAGGCTGAAACATCTAAAAGAGAAATGATAAAACCCAACAAGACTCACCTCACACATTCACCAAACTCAACATCACATAAAAGTTTTCTTCAATCTGTAGAAGCAAGATCTTGCTACAGTTGTGGAAAACAAGGACATATCTCTACTAATTGTCCTTATTATCAGACGCCTTGAAAGAAAATAGAACTTTATGATGCAAAACCAAGATTTTCTAAAGTAAGATCTAACACTCTACCTAAGAGTGTTAGTGAATCTAAAGTTCAAATAATAAGCAAGTCATCTATTTATCACATACAGGCCTTACACAAAACTGGCTTATGAAAGAAAAATCAAGTAACGTGTCTGATATTGAGAACAAGAAGAAAAAGGATGTGACCTCATCCTCTAAAGGACAATGGGTTGAGTTTATGATATGTGATTCCTCTCGGTCACCCAACCCAGTTAAGGCTTGGGTCCGAAATCTGAACTAACAAGTTTCTTTGTATGTGTAGGGTGTCCGCTACAGTGCTATCACTGATACCTGGATTATTGATAGTGGGGCCTCCAGGCACATGACAAGGAATTCGTCCCTCCTTTTCAATGTCAAACAAATTAAAGGGGGACAGGTTTCATTTGTTAGGAACAAAGGAGGTTACATCACCGCACAAGGCGAAGTGGCAAACGAGAAAGTGAAGTTTGAGAAGGTCAACTACGTTCAACAACTCCAGAACAACTTACTTTCAGTCTCCCAGATATGTGATAAAGGATTCAAAAGTTGTGTTTGACAACAAAAAAGTGTTACATGTTGAAGAAGGACTATGTGATTGAGGAGGATAAGGTTCTTATATCACCTTTAAGATATAATGTCACACCCTCAAAATCCACGTGCGGAGTTTTACCGCGAGGCATGTGAACAAACCAGGATCACAGTCAATAGTTACTCAGAAAGACTCTATATGCCACAACTAAAATAAAATCAACCAAAGTATAAACTTTAAACTTTGCGGAAGCGTTTTGTAAAACAACCCAAGAAATAAAAATGTACTATGGCAAAACATGCGCAACCCAAAAGAGTAAACATTAACCATTAAAATACTAAAAATGTCTTGAAGGCCGAGTCTTAGAATGCAAGTGAACCATGTAGTGCTCCTATGGCATGCAAGCTAATGACCTGAGAATAGCATACTAAAATGTCAACATAATGGTTGGTGAGTTCAAGAGTGATATTCAAACATAAGTAGTTTAATAACATAGATATAAAAGTAGTGCATTGTAGCAAATAGCTAGTCCATTAACAATAAATATTAACTCATAGTGATTTCTCAATTGAAGCTGACAGTGTTACATTGTTGCCTCTTGTCATGACTTAACAGGCCGTGACAATGTTCAATAGGACAAATTTCACCTAGTTGACCACGAGTCACACAGGTGGGGCTCGTCAGACCCAGTAGTACTACCCAAATTTCCCTGCTATTCAATATTAACAATTCGAAAGTGTGAGGACTTTTCCATGATATCAACACTATATTAATATTATACACAACTTGAATATATAATGTGTTTGTGATTTACTAGTATGCTATCTCCCCCAAAAGAGATTGAATGAAGGGTGGGGCATGAACTCACCTGATATGCATGATAGACACTTAGAGTTTTACTTGACAGACAGAATGGACAGACAACCTTGAGAGGTTACCTAGATAATATAAGTACGTGAGTACGTGTAAATACAGAACATGTGAAACCCTAAGTACACTACAACCAAGGACTCAAGATTTCAGAAAAACAAACACGTTAGACCCATTTGACCCGTTTGACCCATTGGTGACTTTATGTGTTGTAAACCATTCAAGCAATCATACACATATATCCTACATGGTTAACATTCAAATAGATCATATGTATGCTATATTACCCAGGTGTATCACTTAGATCATCATACAACCAAGTATCATACAAGTCATGCGAATCTAGAACATTAATATGTCCACTAGTTATAACACAACTAACATGCCACACAAAGATCAAATCACGCACCACATGCCATGTGAACCCACTCACGACTTCACATCCTAAACCCTGCCAATCCAGAAAGTAGGGGCCTCAGATTCACACGCGTGTATGATGATCATGATCATATTCATTAACCATGTTCATTGCATTCAACAAAAATCACAACAATCAACTTCCAGTCCCAAACATGATGTCCTAACTACTAATCATCATCAACATCATACATGATCATCAAAGTCCAAACATCACCCATGATTATCCAAGCATCATATACAACTAATTTAACATGTTCTATCATATTAGAATTCATCCATGAACTTACTAACATGCTCCTAACATCCCAACATGTTCAAAGTATCATCCTTCCAACTTTGTGCAAATAAAGTTTCCGTTTTGGGAAAGCACATCCCAAAATCCATCAAACATCCAATGCATTCATGAATTCATTAATAATATAACAATTCAAGTTCATATCAACATCTAAGCATGATCAACAACATCCAAACATCATAACTCATCAATTCATATCCTAAAAAAATACTATCCTTAGTAATGTATGAACTATAACATGTGCTCTTGAATTCCCTATGATCACAACAACAATCTAACATCTAATCGTCACCATGAACACATCCATAACATCAATTCATCAATTATTCAACATTACATGCAAAATAAAGTTACTATTCTTAGTAACCTACAAACAATGCATCAAAATCCTAACTTTCTTGTATAATCGACGTTAACTAACATGTATACCATCTAACTAACATGTTAACATCATCAATTGATCAAAACTCAACACCAAGAACATCAATTTCACAACTAGGGTTTCGGCCACATCAAGTTTCATGCAAACAAAACACCAACTAACCTTTAATCCGTGTAAAGTAACAAAATTGAGACTTCTAATGTGTTGTATGCGTTGAAATCGATCCAAACCAAAGCTTTCTTGCTTGATCTTGATTGAATTTGAAAGGGAGAGGGGAAGAGAGGGGAGGTTGCGGCCGAAATTGAGGGTGGGGGTTAGGGTTTTGTTTTAATTTAGTTAATTTTGCATAATTACCGTTTAAACCCTTGTGTTTTGCGTTTTATAAAATGGCACTCTTTTAAACACTTTTTAAATGGTTTTAACTACAATAATAAACACATAAACTCATGGTAACAATTATATATTTTATCTTTATAAAACACAAACATACGGATTAATACACACATTTCCACGTTACGCAATTAATTCCCATTAATATATAAAACACACAAACAAATAAGCATAATACAATAATTACATAATAAGTTAAATTATCAATAATTTAACATTGCTAATTATTATTAGGTCACCAACGTTAAATGACAACTAGTGTGTGTTTACGACACGTGCATGCAACACTTAACGGAACTAACGGAGTTTGATAACGGAAATTTACCGGATGTCACATTATCCCCATGTTGAAAGAATTTTCGTCCCGAAAATTGCGTTACATGGTGAGAGTGTTCCATCACTGGTCTACTGCATTGGCACACAGAAATCAAAATCGAGTGACTTTTGGATGAGTTGTCACATCATCCCCATGTTGAAAGAAATTTCATCCCGAAATTTAAATCAATACCTTCGTCTGCTGGCATCGTCCTTTCGAATAGTTGAGGGTACTTATTCTTCATTTGATCTTCTCGTTCCCATGTGAATTCCGGTCCACGTTGCGAATTGCAACGGATTTTAACAATAGGTATCTTTCTTTGCTTAAGTGTTTTCACCTCACGGTCCATCACCTCGACTGGTTCTTCGATAAAACGCAATTGTTCATCCACTTGAACTTCTTCTAGTGGTACGACCATTGTTTCATCAGTTATGCACTTCTTCAGGTTTGACACGTGAAATACATCATGGATTCCACTTAGCGAATCAGGTAGGGCTAGTCGGTAGGCCACTGGACCTATTCTTTCCACTATTTCAAATGGTCCAACGTACCTCAGATTTAGTTTCCCTCGCTTACCAAACCGAACTACGCCTTTCCATGGTGAGACTTTCAACAAAATCTTGTCACCAACCTGAAACTCTAAAGGTTTCCACCTCTTATCAGCATAACTCTTTTTTCTGTCTCGTGCTGCAGCCATACGGTTCCGTATCTGCACAATCTTCTCGATTTTCTCATGAATTAACTCAGGAGCTGTTAGCTGACTATCACCAATTTCTGCCCAGCAAACTGGTGATCGACATTTTCTCCCATACAGCGCCTCGAAAGGTGCTGCTTGTATGCTAGTATGATAACTGTTGTTATAAGAAAGCTCCACTAATGGCAGGTGAATTTCCCAGTTATTCCCGAAGTCAATCACACAAGCACGTAGCATATCCTCCAACGTTTGTATGGTACGCTCACTCTGGCCATCCGTCTGTGGGTGATATGCAGTACTCATATCTAATCGTGTACCCAAAGATTTCTGCAATGATTGCCACAAATGTGACGTGAAATGAGCGTCGCGGTTGGAAATAATTGAGATCGGTACACCGTGTCTCGAAACGATCTCTTTAAGGTAAAGCTGGGTTAATTTCTCCATCTTGTCAGTTTCCTTAATTGCAAGGAAGTGAGAAGACTTTGTCAATCGATCCACAATAACCCATATCGTACTAGTTCGGGGTAACATAGTAATCAAAATCCATGGAGATCTGTTCCCATTTCCACATTGGTATCTCAGGTTGTTGTAACAGTCTGGATGGTTTTTGATATTCCACTTTTACTTTCGAGCATGTCAAACACTTGCTTACATACGTAGCTGCATCCGCTTTCATGTTAGGCCACTAGTAGTGCGCCTTTAGATCATGATAGATCTTGTCGGATCCAGGATGTATAGAATACTTAGATTTGTGTGCCTCTCTTATAACTAAATCTCTCAGATTTCCATAAACAGGCACCCAAAGTCTATCCATGAATACCGAATTCCATCCTCTTTCACTACTAGCTATTTACCCATTCCCCTTAATGACTCAGAACCAACATTTTCTGCTTTTAAAGCTTCTATTTGCGTCTCCTTAACTTGTTCGGCCAGTTGGGTACTGATAGTAAGCTGTAAAGCTCACACCCGTCGAGCTTTAGCTGTTTCCTTCCTGCTTAGGCATCGGCAACTACATTCGCCTTTCCCGGATGGTACTTAATAGCGCATTCATAATCGTTTAGTAGTTCCACCCAACGTCGTTGCCTCATATTCAACTCTTTTTGCTCGAAGATATGTTGAAGACTCTTGTGATCGATGTAGATAGTGCACTTGGTACCGTACAAGTAATGTCTCCAGATCTTTAAGGCAAAAACCACTGCACCCAATTCTAAGTCATGGGTGGTATAGTACTTCTCATGAACCTTTAGTTGTCTCGAGGCGTAGGCTATCACCTTATCTCGTTGCATCAACGCACAACCCAATCCTTGAATGGATGCATCGCAATACACCACAAAGTCATTTGTTCCCTCTGGTAATGCTAATATCGGGGCAGTAGAGAGTTTTTGTTTTAACAATCGAAAAGCTGATTCTTGGCTCTCACCATTTGTATGTCGTTCCTTTGTGGGTCAAGGCAGTGAGAGGTTATGCGATCTTATAAAATCCTTCTATGAATCTTCGGTAATATCCTGCTAATCCTAGAAGTTGTCTTATCTCGCTCGGCGTTTGGGTGTAGTCCAATTCTTTATGCCTCAATTTTGGCAGGATCAACATGTATCCCTTTCTCATTAACATTATGACCTAGGAATTGCACTTCTCGTATCCAAAAGTCACACTTTGTGAATTTGGCATACAACTGCTCATTTTCAACAGTTCCAAGATCATTCGTAAGTGCTGTTCATGCTCCTCCTTAGTCCTAGAATATTAGTATATCATCAATGAACAATGACAAACTGATCAAGATAGGGTTTGCAGATGCGGTTCATGAGGTCCATGAACACAGCAGGTGCATTAGTCAACCCAAAAGGCATGACCAAGAACTCATAATGACCATAACGAGTACGAAACAGTCTTGGGAATGTCTTCTTCTCAAACTCTAAGTTGATGATAACCAGATCTCAAGTCAATTTTCGAATAATAGCTCGATCCTTGAAGCTGATCGAACAAGTCGTCGATACGAGGTAAAGGGTATCGGTTCTTGACTGTTACTTTGTTTAACTCTCTATAATCGATGCATATCCGGAATGTGCTATCCTTCTTCTTAACAAAAAGATCAGAAGCTCCCCAAGGTGATGTGCTAGGTCAAATAAAGCTCTTATCTAAAAGCTCCTGAACTTGAGATGACAACTCTTGTAGCTCGTTTGCTGCTAATCGATAAGGTACCCTAGCAATCGGAGCTGCGCTGAGAGTCAACTCAATCTGGAATTCAACTTGGCGGTGAGGTGGTAATCCAGAAAGATCCTCTGGAAACACCTCTGGAAAATCGCGAACTATGGGAATATCCTCCATTCTCCTTTCTTCTGCTTGCTTATCGGTTACAAGTGCTAGAATAGCCACACGACCCTTTCATAATAACGTTTGAGCTTTCATGTATGAGATGATGCCTATCACAGCACCACTCCTATCACCTCTGACGGTAAGGATGTTATCACCAACAGGGATTTGTATGATCTTCTCATGACATATGACTTCCGCTTGCTTGCTAGAGAGCCAATCCATGCCTATCACAACATCAAAACTCCCAGCGTAACAGGCATAAGATCTATAGCGAAAGTATGACCAGCAAGTTCTATCTTACAGTCTTTAAGGAGATGCGTTACATGGATCTGTTTACCGTCGGCTAATTCCACAGTGTATTTAGATTCTAAAGCAGAGGGTATATCACTTAAAAGACTACAGAACTTTAAGCACCCAAAACTCCTATCGGCTCCAGTATCAAATAGTACCGTAGCAAAACAACCATTAACAGAGAACCTACTAGTAACAGTTGTGGGATCATTTAGAGCCTCACCTGAGCCAATAACGAAGGCTCTCCCCTTGGCTCCATCTTTATTGCTGCCATTACCAGTACCATTACCTTCGTTGTTGTTATTACCATTGTTGTTGTTGTTGTTGTTGTTGTTATTGCCATTACCATTTCTCCTTAGTTGTGGACAGTTTCTCTTGTAATGCCCTTCTTTCCACATTCAAAACAACCTTTGGGAGTTTCTTGAGGTTGTTGTGGCCTCCTTACCACCTCACCACGACAATCCTTAGCAGTGTGTCCAATTTTTCCATAGCGTTGACACTTGAAGTTATCACACCTTCCCACATGATGGTAATTACACTAAGTACACTTCGGATGTCTACCACCATAACCACTGGGTCCTTGATTATTTGTAGTCGTTTGGTTGAAGTTACGGTTTATGTCGAACCTCCGCTGCTGCTGAACTGGTTGTTGTTGTTGTCAGGTTGAGGTTGACCGCTAGAAGATGATGATGCTTTGGTGTTGTTGGCATTATCCCACTTTCTTTTGTTGTCGGGCACGCTCACCCACGCGCCCGTTTGGGTAGACGTCCTTGCTCCACGGCTTGGTCAGTTAGCTTATGAGCTAGCTGGATGGCTTACTAAATGGTGGTTGGATTGGAAGCAATTACCATACTTTGGATTTCGGGTACTAATCCCCGTATGTAATACTCTACCCTTTATGCACCTCATTCACCATTCACAGGCACAAAGTTGCTAGTTCATGGGTTCTAGTGGTGTAGGCCTCGATTCCGAGCCCGCATCTTCAATTGCCAGAACTCCATCTCTAACTTCTGCACTTCATTGCGAGGACAGTACTCCTCAGTCATCATTGTTTTAAACTCATCCCATGGAAGCACATTCGCCATTGCTTGTCCTAGCATCTGGACTTGCGCGTTCCACCAAGACATAGCAGCACCCTCCAAAGTCCCGGTAGCATACCTTACTTGATCCGCAGGTGGATAGTTACATTTGGAGAAGATAGACTCAGTCTTCTTGAACCATCATACAAGCCCTACAGCACCCTCTGTATGTAGGATTCTGTGTGCCCAAGACACTTAGAATATTGATGTGGTTAGTACGTCATGATCCAAGTCGGGTTATACCCAATAACAAGCTTAGCAAACACCAAATAATATTTAATTGATGATGTGATCATGCAATAAAATATTAACACCAATTTAGAAAATGGGTTTTCTAAACAAGTTGCATATGACATGGAACAATTTATTAGGATATTTTGTTCAATTATATTATTTGTAATGTTATTTATATTAGTTAGATGACATTACAAATTAAAATGGCTACATATGTTATACAATTAATTGGTTAGTTGTATACATTTACTAAGAGATACCAAGTTATAAGACCATGTAACATTGTAATGTGTCTAAATATAAAGGGGGGAAACCCATTTCAAAGACTTTTTGGCCGCCCCCTTCTTGTGTTCCTATTGGACCACTTTGTTGATTAGATACCAACAATTAAGGGGTCTTATTACTTGCCTCTTGGACCAGCCATTTGTAGTATACACATGCAAAAGAACTCTCCTCTCTCCCCTCTCTAGTTTCGGAAACAAGGCAGGAAGAAGAGGAGTTCCAGCAGCTTGTTTTTGGTGTTTAATCCTAGCATACAAGGTGTTGTAATAGTGCTTGGGGTATACGAAGCTTGAGGATCTCTACATTGATTTCTTGGTCGATTCAAGCATCCAAAACACTCCTCTAAGTCGACTTTTCTGCTGGAGAAAGGTAGCCATTCACAGCCTCATATGGCTGTGACTTTATGTACATTAGTGTGTTTGTTCATAGCTTGTCCATTCATATATTTAAGATCCTTATGTTTGGGTTTGTTTTCACCTAAAATGGTCACCTAAGAATATGAAATTTCAGCTTTAAAATCGTTTTTTTGAAAAGCATTATATCCGCTGCGTTTTTTTTCAGAATGTTTAAAGGTTAAACATGGATTTTATGTTCTATCAAACCCTATCAATGGCATCAAGAGCCGGTTATATGGATGGCTTGCTTGATTCATATTTTGAATTGGTTTTAAAAGATGATATTAGATATGTTATAGGCTGTTTTGGGCTGGTACATTATGTCTTGTTGAAATCCCCAACTTTCAAGGTTACATTACACATGCTTGTGATTAAACCTTGAAAGATATGTATGTTGAAATGTTGGTTGTTTGGACAATGATTAAAACCAAAAATTTCAGTTTATGTTGGCTGAAATTTGGGGTTTTAAATGGGGTTTTCATTATTTGAATAGATGATATGATCATTGGTTGTTAAAGTGCATAACCTAGCTTGTGGCCTTGTGTTGTTTGGATGATTCAATTTGGTTGTAATATTTGTGTTATTCATTTGGGTTGTAATTATTCATTCATTTGGTTATGTAATAATAGATTAGGTTCATTTCCTTTACTAGAAAAATGTATTAGGATACAATTTTGTAAAAGGAAGATGTACAAGATCAAGACCCAAAGATGGACACAAAGACACAAGAAACATGGAGCATTTGGATGCGGTTTCTAGTGGGAGGTTCTTGGAACCTTTATGATATGTTTGACCCTTAGAAAGACCATAGACAACACTTGTGATGGCAAACAAGTGTTGTCAACATAAGGGCTATGGTTATGCACATCTGATTGTTAATGTTTATGCTTGGTTGATTGTTGTTGTTTTGATTGTTTGGTGATATTTGGATATTCTAAACTAACTAACTAACAATCTTAACAAGCTGAAAATTGATGGTTCTTAAAGGTTAATAAAAGGTTATTAAAATTATTTAATGATTTTAAGGATTAAAATAGGTTTTAATCAAAGAACCATAAGGTACCTTGTATTTGAAAGCATGCAAATACAAGTACATAGTGTTTTCTAAACTAGTATGGAACCTCTAAACTTTTAACAAACAAGTTTAACACATCCTTTTGCACAACAATTAAGTCATTTGGAAACTCTTAATGGGATAAAGGTCACCTAACCATTTTGAAGAAACTTGTGACTTAAGGTGGGAATACCACATTGGTGGGATAAAGGTCACCTAACCACCTATGTTGGTAAATCACATGTGTGTGCAAGTAGGGTAACTTGATTTGCAAACCATGTTGAATGGATCACCTAAAATATGGTTTCCAAATGGTGTTGATGGGATAAACATGCCGACTTTGCATATGATGTTTAAAATCGATCCCATACCTCTAGAAGTTGCAAATGGTTGCAATCGTCAAACGTTGACCACCTTATTAATTTAAATAGTGGGATAAAGGTCACCTAACCACAATTTAAATGTAATGTTGGGTTCTAGATTTTAATATAAATTGACCTTAAAAGGCATTAAATATTAAAATTAGCAATATCGAAAATACTAAAATTGATCTTTGTTAAATTTGTAGATGGCCACCAATAATGAAAATCACGATAACTCATCCGCATCAAACCAATCACTACGAGCGATCCTCCAAAAGGAACGTCTAAATCATAACAACTTTATTGATTGGTATCGAAACTTGAGAATTGTTCTCAAGCAAGAGAGAAGATCATATGTTTTAGACGACCCTATCCCCGATCAACCCAACGAGGATGATGAGGAGGCCTTTAACGATTGGCTGAAATACACTGAGGACTCCGTCCAAGTGTCTTGTCTCATGCTAGCGAGCATGACTCCGGATCTCCAAAAGAGTATGAACATCACGGAGCTTACGACATGATAACCCAGCTAAAGGAAAGGTTCCAACAGAGCAAGGGTTGAGCGGTTCGAAACGGTTCGAGCGCTCCATGCATGTCGTATGATGACAACCAATCTGTTCATCTTATGTACTTAAGATGAAAAGTCATATTGACCGCCTCGAGAGGCTAAACTGCTCCGTCTCAAAAGAGTTGCCACGGATTGATCCTAAAGCCTAACCAAGAAGTTCGAGACATTCGTGTTGAACTACAACATGAATGCATGGGAAAAAAAAGCATTGGTGAACTTCACTCAATGCTCAAAACGGCCGAGGCGGCCATGGGAAAAAGGGTTTTACCGTTCTCACCATCAATGAAGGTGGAAACAACAAAAGGCATCATCCCGCACCCAAGGCAAAGGTTGCAAGGGTAAGGGACCTGGCAGGAAAGGGGAAAGGGTGGTAAGGGTACCACCCAAACCACAAGAGAAGAAGCAAAAGGTTGCTACAAATGACCATGCTTCAATTGTGGGAGATAGGACATTGGGCAAGGAATTGTCCTGTCCATCTCCAAGAGTGAAAGCAAGAGGGATGTCGGGCAGACCTCAGTACATATACATGATAAATATTGATCTAATGGTACAATCTCAAACACAATGGGTATTGGATACCGGATGTGGAACTCAATTTGCAATTTGTTGAAGGGTTCACAGAAGTAGGACTTCAAGAAAGGGGATGTAGCCTCTTATGGGCAATGGAACTAAACTTAGTTGAAGCTCGTGGGGACTACATCCTAAAACTCCAAGTAGTTTGGAAGTATTTGAAGAATGTTTTGTATTGCTCCTAGTTGACTAGGAAAATTCTTTCTGTATCCCAACTAAGACATTTTGATTATGTATTATCCTTTATTGAAAATGATATTCATGTTTCTTTAAATGGTTGTTTCTATTTTTAAAGCTATTCCAATTAATGGTATTTATGAATGGTTCATGAAAATCTCTAAGTCCCACACGGTATCACAACAACTGCTGAAAGCCTCATCAGTAGTTTGACAAGTGCTGAAGACTTCAACAGCTGAAGATCAAGTGCTGAAGACCTTAACAGCTGAAGAACCAAAGTGCTGAAGTACAACAGCTGAAGAGAACACAAGTGCTGAAGCTGAAAGACCAAAGTACTGAAGAACAACAGCTGAAGAGTTCACAAGTGCTGAAGATCAACAACTGATGTACAAAGTCTGAAGACAAAGACTGAAGACATCAGCTGATGATATCTACTGAAGTCATCAGCTGATGAAACACCTGAAGGTCAAAGTCTGAAGATCAAGTACTGAAGCCTCAGTAGTTTGTCACAACTGCTGAAGAGTACTTCTTCAGTAGTTGTGATATCAGTAGTTTTATTTTCTATGTTTAGTAGTTTGTAAAACGACTGAAGAGCTTGTTCTTCAGTCGTTGTAGTTTCAGTAGTTTATATTTTGTACTTAACTTGCTGATATGTTCTCAGTAGTTGTGAACATTTCAGTTAGTTGGTTTAAGATTATATTTCTGTATTGGATCTGCCAGTTGTCAAATGGTATCAGAGCAGGTTAATCATTGATCGATCTAATAATGATCATTGAAACTGCTATTCAAGATCCAAGTTGATTGAATTAGCTTTTGTTTTTGCAAGAAACGGTTATAGAGATTGAATTTTCTGTATTTCTGCTCATTCATCCTGAGATCTTATTCTTGGTTCTCATTGAGTTTGTTGTGGTTTGTCTAAAACTTTTTTTAAAAACTTGAACTAAACTGTTTTGAACTGAAAATGACCACTCCCTCCAATGATCCTCACAATACTGGTTCCTCAACCAAGCCTCCTATGCTGGTTAGGAATGAGTATAACATATGGCAAAGACGTATGCTCCATCACCTGTCTTAACAGCGCAGGGTGTTGGACATCAGTGGTACATGGTCCACACAAGCCTATGGTGAATAACCCGGAAACCAATCAAATGGTTCCGAAGAGGAGGGAGCAATACTCAGATGAGGATAAAAAGTTGCTTGAGATTGATGCAAAAGCCCATGGAATTCTGGCCATGGCTTTGCCCAATGAAATCTATTCTGGGCTAATGCATCATGAAACTGCCCATGACCTCTGGATTGCTTTGAAAGAACAATTTGGAGGAACAGATGAGGTCTTGGCAAATAATAGAGAAATTCTTGCCCAACAATATGAGACATTCTCTCATAGAAAGGGTGAGACACTGACTCAACAATATGAGCGGTTTTCTTGTTTGATCTCTGAACTAAAAATGGTCAAACTTGAATACACCAATATTCAGATGAATAACAGATTTCTCAGATCACTGCCTGAGAGATGGGACACATATACTATTGTCCTACGCTCCAGTGCAAGTTTGGACAAACTATCTCTCACCCAACTCCATGGGAAATTGCTCACTTTGAGAGAGAGATAGAACAGAAGAAAGAAAGCTGTCTTCATCTGGAAAGCTCACTGAAGACTTTATACAAGGCAACACTGCCTTGGTGGGTCATGAGTCAGAATATGCTTCATCTGAATGCCAGTATGATGAGCATATTAATTTCTCTTCGAGCACTTCTAATTCTGCATTTGTAAGTGTTGATGGTCAGTTCACTGGATGTAATAATGACAATTATGTTTCATTATGGATGATCTCAAGGGGATTGCTGATGATGACTTAGAAGAGATGGATATTTTGAGCCAAATGGCCTTGATAAATATCAGATCTCAGAAGTTCTACAAAAGAACTGGAAGAAAATTCCCAGGACTCTCTGGCAAAACCAAAGTTGGTTTTGACAAGAGCAAGTTGAGGTGTCACAAATGCCAACGGCTTGGACACTTTGCAAGAGAGTGTAGATCAACTGGATCTAACTCTACTGCACCCTTTGTGACTTTTCCTGGCAATAGTCAACAACACAGAGGGCAACATCCTGTCACATCTAGTCATCATCCTCAACAACAATCTCCGGCATATTTTGTTCCTCAGGGCAAATGCCATATCAGTACCCTGGTTATTACATGCCACAGTCAAATCAAGTTCAAGTTCCTATGACACCACAACCTCATGCATTACCAGAACCTCAGCCTTCCCTATCTCATCAACAACCTTCATCTCAACAACACAGCTTCTTCACCCCAGGGTTGTTGACTGGAGCAGTTTACCAGATGACTTGTCTGGTCATGATCAACTGTTCTCAGGTGCTGGTCAACATGGTGGTGACAGTCCCTTTGGGAATCTAGCTCTTATGGCTTTGGAGTCTGCTGATACTTCATCTTCCAATGCCTCTACACCTCAGGTATCACAGGTATCCTCTGAGGCAAAAGCCAAATTATGTTCTGAACAATGCATAGCAGCATTTGCTTCCATTAGAGAAGCAAATGTAGCTTTAATTAATAAGAACATTGAGCTAGAACAAATAATTTCCAAAAACAAAGCTGAGTTTGAGTTTGTGCTCAAAGATAAAAATGATGAGGTTTATAAACTGAATTGCAAAATAATTGATGATAAGGCTAGAGAAGATGTACTTCTAGAGAAGTACAAAGATCTCAAAGAAACCCTTGCAGTTACCCAGGTCGAGTGTGATAGATGGGTACAATCATGCAAAGGTTTTGAAATGCTTCTTAGTAAGCAATCTGCTTCAAATGTGAAGTTTGGAATTGGTTACAATCACACTGCTCCACCTACAGATTTTACCCCAAGAGCAGAGGTAGAATCTGATGGTGAGAGTGATAACCAATCCATCAAATCATGTGATCTACCTTCTGATACAGCACAATCAGAAGTAGCAGTCAGCATCAAGTCCTCTTTGAACCTATCAGCTGATGTTGATGGTCCAAATGCTGACATTCACATGATCAATAAGTTGATCAACTCAGGAGTCAATCCTGAAGGTCCTGAAAGGACTGGAGAGCAGGATTCAACTCCTGAAGTTCAAACTTCAACTGCTGTCAGTACTGAAGAGAAGAAAACTGGCAGTAGAAAGAGTTTGAAGACTACTAAAGATGCTGTCAAGAAAGCAACCAATGCTTCCAAAGCATTGAAGAACAAGTCTTCTGTTGCTTCACCATCTTTAGTTGATGATCAACCTAAGATGAAGAAGAAACCATGTGAAGTATGTGGTTTGTTCAATCATCTTACAGATGATTGTTGGTACAAAAGAGGTTCCAAACTCAACAAAAAAGAAGAAATTAATGAGAAAATGGTAAAAATGAAAACTGAGTTTGAGACCACATTTGTATCAGCAACATCAAATCCTGTAACCCTTAAGTCCTTAAAGCAATCCAAAAGGAAGGAGTTAAACAGGTGACAGCTGAGGGTGCTCAAAAGAAGAAGGTGCAACATAGGACCTTATCTAACTCCACTAGCAATGTGTCTGATGAGCTGAAAGCTTTATCACAAAATCAGACACAGCTGGTGATGATGGTACAACATCTGTTGGGTAGAGTTAACCAACTAGATTCTCCTATGTTGAAACCACAGAAAAGGAGGTCTAAGCCAAAGGACTCCTCTTCTGCACCATCTTCTTCTTCTCAGGCTGTTGTTACAAATAAACATGCTAGTTTACCATCTATTGATGAGACCAGGCCCAAAACCAAAAAGGTTTGGGTCTCTAAAACTAACTGATTGTTTATTATTGCAGGGTTCTTCAACATGCCAAAGTAGCATCTGGTATGTAGACAGTGGGGGATCTATGCACATGACTGGGAACATCTCTCTTCTTCATGACTACTCTCAAGGAAAGAAGGGATTTGTCTCTTTTGGCAATGATGCTAGGGGTTACATCATCGGTAAGGGCTTTGTCTCCAATGGAGAAATCAAATTTGATGATGTTAATCATGTGGAAAATCTCAAGTACAACCTCTTGAGTGTCAGTCAAATGTGTGATAAAGGCCATGTTGCCCTTTTCACAAGTCAAAACTGTAGGATTCTGTCATCCAAAGTTTTGCACTTGATTGACAAGGTGTTGGATGATCACACTCTCCTGAAAGCCAACAGGACAGGAAGAGTGTATGCCTTAGATCTCTCTAAGAAGATAGATCTCAAAGGCAATCCTTGCCTATTTTCCAAAGCCTCTTTCAAGAATCTAAAACTGTGGCACAGGAGGCTTGGTCATGTTAATCTCAAAAACATGAATCAGCTTAGCCACAATAGTTTAGTCAGAGGCTTACCAATAAAGGAGTTCCACTGTGATGAAACATGCACTGCTTGTTTAAAAGGAAAACAGCACAAGGTCTCATTTCCTCCTATTGAAGTGTCCAAGTCCACTGCCTGCTTGCAATTACTGCATATGGATCTATTTGGTCCTGTGAGAGTAATGAGCATGGCAAAGAAGAAATACTGTCTGGTAATTGTGGATGATTACTCCAGATTTGTATGGACTTTCTTTCTACATTCAAAGGATGAGGCTGCTCAGAAGATTATCCACTTTGTGCTGTACATTGAGAAGCAGTATTCCCTTCCAGTCAAGTGTATTAGGAGTGATAATGGAACTGAGTTCAGAAATCATACACTTGATGACTTCTATCTCTCAAAGGGAATCAAAAGGCAGTTCAGCATTCCAAGGACTCCAGAACAAAATGGAGTAGTGGAGAGAAAGAACAGGACCCTCATTGAAGCTGCAAGGTCCATGCTGGCTGACTCAGGTTTGCCATTGACCTTTTGGGCCGAAGCTGTCAACACAGCTTGTTATGTGCAAAATAGAGTTTTAGTAAATCAGAGGTTGATGAAGACTCCATATGAAGTTCTCCATCATTTGGCTCCTCTGATTTCATTTTTCAAAGCATTTGGGTGTCCCTGTTTTATTCTCAACACAAAGGATCAACTCCACAAATTTGATCCTAAGGTGGATGCAGGATACTTTGTTGGTTATTCATCTACTTGCAAGGCATACAGAGTCTTCAACTGCAGAACAAAGATGGTTGAAGAAACTCTACATGTTAAGTTTAATGAATCTCCAAAGGACAAGATTCCACAAAGTCCTGTGGAGTTATTTGATTTGGACATACTGCAATATGTTCCTTATCAAACTCCTGCTGTTCTCCTGTCAACAGTTCACCACCTGGTGGTACTGCTGATGATGATGATGATTGCAGTACTCACCTCTTCAGGTTTAGTGATCAGCTGCCTGACTCAACTAGACCTGATGTTCCTGTAGCGCCAGTAGCACCATCCACAACAAATGCTGATGAGATTTCTTCGAATTCAACTTCCTTTGAATTACCATCCACTGATTGGTTTCAAGGAAATGATTCACCATCACCATCTGTTGCTGCTGAACCGGCTACAAACACTTGCACAGATCTCATTGTGTATCAAGATCTGAAGAATCACCCTATGTCTCAAATCATTGGTGATATCACTGCTGGAGTATCAACAAGAAGTCAATTGTCAAATTTCTGCTTCTATGCTCTCTTCATCAGTCAGCAAGAGCCAAAGAATTATCACATTGCTTTAAAGGACAATGGATGGGTTGATGCCATGCAGCTTGAGCTTCTTCAGTTCAAAAACAGCAAGTGTGGGAACTGGTTCCTCTACCTCCAGGTAAGTGTGCAATAGGCACTAAATGGGTGTTTAGGAACAAAACTGATGAAAATGGGCTTATTGTTAAGAACAAGGCCAGACTGGTTGTTCAGGGGTTTGCACAAGAAGAAGGTATTGATTATGATGAAACCTTTGCCCCTGTAGCCAGACTGGAAGCAATTCGATTGTTTTTAGCTTATGCTGCTTATCAAAAACTTAAAGTCTTTCAAATGGATGTCAAAAGTGCATTTTTGTATGGAAAAGTTAAAGAAGAGGTTTATGTATGTCAACCTCCAGGCTTTGAGGACAATAAACATCCTAATTGGGTGTATAAGCTTGATAAAGCTCTTTATGGGTTAAAACAAGCTCCCAGAGCCTGGTATGAGACATTATCAACTTTCTTCTGGAAAACAATTTCACTAGAGGCTCCATAGACAAGACTTTATTTATTAAGAAAGCTGGGCAGCATAATCTACTTGTTCAAATTTATGTAGATGATATCATTTTTGCATCCTCTGATCCAAAGTTGTGTGATGCCTTTACAAAGTTGATGCAACAGAAGTTTGAAATGAGTGCCATGGGAGAATTACAGTTCTTTCTGGGGTTGCAAATCAAACAAAAGGCTGATGGAATTTTTATTCATCAATCCAAATATACAAAAGATCTTTTGCAAAAGTTTGATTTACAAAACTGTAAGCCCTGTTCTACTCCCATGAGCAGCACCACACAACTGGACTCAGATCAGAAAGGTAAAGTGGTTGATGAAACACTTTACAGATGTATGATTGGGTCCTTGATGTATTTAACAGCTTCTAGACCAGATATTATGTTTGCTACATGTGTTTGTGCTAGATTTCAGGCTGCACCTAAAGAGTCTCATGATTGCAGTCAAGAGGATCTTTAGATATCTGCAAGGCACTCCATCTCTAGGTTTATGGTATTCTACCAGACATTCTGGTAAATTAGTTGCTTTTTCTGACAGTGACTATGCAGGGTGTAAGTTGACCAGGAAATCAACTTCTGGTGGATGTCAATTCCTAGGCAACTGCTTGATTCTTGCAGAGCAAGAAAGAAGAAACAGACCTCAGTTGCTACATCCACTGCGGAAGCAGAGTACATTGCTGCTGCAAGCTGTACATCTCAGGTACTCTGGCTTCAAAACCAACTTTTGGATTATGGCATTACAGAGACTAAGACTCCATTGTTAATGGATAGTGCTTCAGCTCTTTGCATTGTCAAAAATCCAGTCCAGCACTCTAGGACCAAACATATAGAGATCAGACATCATTTTATAAGGGATGTTTTGAAAAAGGTCTGATTGATCCTAAGTTTGTGCCTAGTGCTGATGAGCTTGCAGACATTTTTACTAAGCCTTTGGATAGTTCAACTTTCCAAAACCTGGTGTTAAGGCTTGGTATGCTGCAGCTAGAATAGGTGACAACTACTGATGATCTCAGTAATTCATACTGATGATCATGAGTGCCTGTCACATATAAGTACTGATGAGCTCTTTTAACCTCAGTAGTTTTTATAACTACTGAAGGCTAAAAGTTCACAAGTACTGAAGTACTTCATCTGCTCTAAACTACTGAAGTAGTTACAACTACTGATGCAGTCATAACTACTGCAATCAGTAAAAACAGATAAGTACTGATGTCCTATGAAACAACTGAAATCAGCCATAAAGACTGATGAATGTGTTGAGGACAGTTTGAAACAGCTGAAAAGCTAAGAATTGACGAAAACAGCTGAAGAGAACTTTCTCTTCAGTCGTTTGTACCACTGCTGTTTCATTTTAAACAACTGAAGCAAAACCACGTCTTCAGTAGTTTTATAACTACTGATGACCAATACCAAGTCTTCAGTTGTTTACAACAGCTGATGACAAAACCACTGTCTTCAGTAGTTTCATAACTACTGATGACAAACACCATGTCCTCAGTTGTTTCAATCATCTGAAGTCAAAACCACGGTCTTCAGTAGTTTTCTAAACTACTGATGCCTAACACCACGACTTCAGCTGTTTCAACGTCTGAAAGGATAATACCATGTCAACGGTCGTTTAAAACTACTGATGACTAACACCACATCCTTCAGTCGTTTCCTCACCCGTACCCTATAAATACCCTTAACCTGAGCTCTCCATGCTTCATCTTCTTCAAACCTAACGTTCCTCTCCAAAACTTCCATGGCGTCTATGCAAATTAAACCGCGACACAACTGTGTTGCCTACCTCACAAAATCGCCGATCTGGACTAAGTTCGATACTGCTATCGATCTTATGGTTCAGTCCCATACAACAAGGCATTCCTTCTGAACCCCGTTTTACATGCCGAATCCTTGAACCAATTTTGGATGAACGTTACTGTTACAACTGAGGAGAGCACACACGATCCCTCCGGTCAGTCGTCAACAACAAAGAAGTAGTGATTACTCCTGCAACAATCCGTAAAATTCTTCAACTGAGTGATGCTACCTCTCCTGCTGGATATCCGAAGGGCACCATAGATCTATCATTTGCTCAGCATGGATATCAAGGTGATCTCAGTGCCACCACCATCATGAAGAAACACTTTAATGACGCTGAGCGCCTGATCTTTCACATGGTCAATGTATGTTTGGCCCCTAAGACATCGTCTTGGGATCAAATGTCCACCAAATGGCAGCAGGTAATGTATTCTATCCTTGAGCAACAACCACTGAACTTTTCAGAATTAATATTTTCAGAGCTCAAAGATATGGCTCAAAAACTAACTGCCAACCGTTGGATACTCTATCCACGGTTCATAATGGCCATTATTATAGACCAGCTTAATGCTGAGGGACTTGTTGGCTTGGGAGTCCCTGCTACGGCTGTTCTGCCAGAAGTATACTCCCGGCACAACTCTGACCGGACACTCAAATGGCTGCCAAGCTGCGAAAACCCACGCAGCTGGAACCCACAGCCACCACCTCCAAATCCAATGTCCCCACCAAACCCACCAAAAAGAAACCCAAAATGGCTACTCAGGGAATTGAGTCCCCTGAGGATGCTCCTGCACCACAACGCAGGATATATCCACTAGTCCAAACCCCCTAGTGGATACAATGACTCTTCCAGCCACAGCCGCTCAGGCTTCCTCTCAACAGGAGCCTGCAGCAACCCAAGGGGCACCTACTTATCTGGGATTCACTCACTTGAGGAGATTGCCATTGAAGAGCACCATCCACCCCAGGTGCACACTGCTTCTAACCCCTTACCCCAAACAACCGCCCCTCACAGCCAACTTTAATAGTTGCACAAGTGCTGACTCAATTGCACTCCTCACCCCCTCCCCAGAAACCACTTACTACTGGGAATTCCTCTACAATTGAGGGGGAGGAACACAGTGCACCTGAGAACCCACAGCACAGGGGTTTCCAATTCTATCTCCTGGTGTAGACAAGGAGCTTAGAATATCTAGTGAGGCTGCCACTCCTCTGACTCAGCACATGACCAGAGTGAGGCTGGTAACATTGCTAAGACCTCCCTAGAGGCAACAGCTGATGATGGACATTGTCCTGAGGCTGGAAGTCCCCAGTACCAAGCACAAGGGGCACATGCACCAACTGGTCTACACCCAGTGCATGTAAATCCTGCTCTAAGCAGGAGGTCAGGTGATTCAGTATCAACTGATGATGACCTGAGCTTCTTCTATGATGTAGTTGCTCAAAACACCATTCTAGAGGATGAGGTTAGCAGACTCAAAGAGCTGCTGGCCAAGATGTCTCAGGATGCAAGTCCATCTGCCACCCTCATACACCCACAGATGGCACCTTCCCTTGAAGGTTTCCCAAACACAGAGCCACCCCAAAATCAACCACCTGCCTCTGCTTCAGGCCCTACTTCTCAGGAACAGAACCCTCCTGAGCAAATAGGTGCTGTACTCCAAAATTCCCTCCCTCTCATCACCCCATAATCACTGATATAGTGATCAAAGCCCTTGATGAGAGGCTTTCCTCAACATTACAGCCCCTGGTTGATGCTGCTGTCCAAAAGACTCTTTCTGCGGTACAAACCCCTTCCTCCAATGCAACCAAAAAGGGGGAGAGTACTGCAGTGAAAGAAAGAAAGAGGAAAAGATCTGAGAAAAGGAAGAGGAGGAAAAAGAAAAACAACCTCTGCTCACGTACAAGCGAAAGAGAAGTGCTGATGATCACACTGCTGAAGACAAATCCTTGGAGGAGCTGGTCAAAGAAGCTGACACCACACACAGCCGCTCCATGGATAAAATAATTGAACAACTCTTCAGGCAGGGGTTGACACAGCCACACTGGATAGTGAGATCAGAAGGTTAGAAGTACAAGAGATAAACCCGATGGGCAGGGTATGATGCTCTTGAGAAAGAGAGGTTGGAAATAATGATCCGCTTTATTGCAAAATACTTGGGAAGATCATTAATGGAGATCCGCGCATGGTCAGGGACAGCATTCTGGCTATAGCCACCAGAATCTGTCTGTCTGAGCAATTCAACAAAGGGATTATTGTGGAAGCCTTGATGAGGCTGGGGCTGGCAAAGGTTAGAGATGGCTAAACTCACAAAGGCGAAATTAACTACAAGGATGCTAGATCAACCTTCCCTTCCACCCTCAAACAGATCCTATCCCTCAAATCTCCCAACCAACCTCTAAGCCAAAATCCAAACATCCTCTTTCTTCAAAACCAATCCCTTCACCAACCCAACCATCATCCAGTGATGTACCCCGAAGGAGGAGAAGGGTGCTGAGGATGGAAGAAGAAGAAGAAGAAGAGGATGAAGATGATAGTCTGCCACTCTCTGCTGTTCTGAAGCTACCAAAACCCCAGAGTCAATCCATGATCACACCTGACTCTCAAAGGGAAATGGTCAGAGTCAAGATAGAAGAAGAAGAACAGCAGAGAAACAGCACGATGAGCAACTGTTGAGATGGTTGACAAGGAATTTCCTCAGTCATCATCTATTCAAGCCATGAAAGGGCATGCTCAAAGGCTGTACACTCTCAGGCACACCTTTCAGTATCAGAAGGAGAGAGTGAGAGTATGGCCAGACCCCAGGGTGAGTTCTAGAATCCATAAAAGAACTATCCCACACAGATACAACGGCCAAGTACGAAAAACAATAGAATCTACCATCATGTTGGCCGTTGTAGTCTCACCTTGGGAAATCATGATGAATTCAAGAAAGCTCACCAAGCAAAGAAGACACCTCAAGCCTTACTAGAAAACAAGATGATTAAGAAGGGGTTGTTTATAAAAAGCTTGAAGACATCCAAAAGAATGAGCTCCAGTTACTCCTTGAAGGCAACCATCCTGATGAATTTGTATATAGGGAGGTAACTACGGTGGAGCTGAAAAATGGCAGGACCATGAAGTACTTATCAGAGTACTATGGTCCAGAGTTCTTCTTCGAAGGAGGAGCTGAAGAACTCTCTCAAGAGGAACAAATTGTTCTCTTGAGGCCTATGTTCGTGAGTCATACAGACTCATTATGGGGAAGTAAATCTCATGAATGGGATAACAACTCTGTGTCCAGTTCCCAAAACAGAGTTCCCATTCATACTCTGCCAAAAAAATATTTGAGATTCTTCCCAGGCCGGAGCGTACATGGGTCATCTTCTCTACTGATCAAGAAGGAAAAAGACCAACATTTTGCCATCAATAAGTGGGAGTATAAATAAGTTAGAGGTTTTGGCTGCATTGGTTCAGGGGGAGTTTGTTGGACCAAAAGAACCAATGAGCCAAGATCAGAAAATCTCTAAGTCCCACACGGTATCACAACAACTGCTGAAAGCCTCATCAGTAGTTTGACAAGTGCTGAAGACTTCAACAGCTGAAGATCAAGTGCTGAAGACCTTAACAGCTGAAGAACCAAAGTGCTGAAGTACAACAGCTGAAGAACACAAGTGCTGAAGCTGAAAGACCAAAGTACTGAAGAAAACAGCTGAAGAGTTCACAAGTGCTGAAGATCAACAACTGATGTACAAAGTCTGAAGACAAAGACTGAAGACATCAGCTGATGATATCTACTGAAGTCATCAGCTGATGAAACACCTGAAGGTCAAAGTCTGAAGATCAAGTACTGAAGCCTCAGTAGTTTGTCACAACTGCTGAAGAGTACTTCTTCAGTAGTTGTGATATCAGTAGTTTTATTTCTATGTTTCAGTAGTTTTGTAAAACGACTGAAGAGCTTGTTCTTCAGTCGTTGTAGTTTCAGTAGTTTTATATTTTGTACTTAACTTGCTGATATGTTCTCAGTAGTTGTGAACATTTCAGTAGTTTGTTAAGAATTAGTTATTTCTGTATTGGATCTGCCAGTTGTCACTTTCCGTGATAACAGCAGTGACTGTTGCACTCTATATAAGGAGTGACAACCTATTGTAATCATTGAGCGAAATGAGTAATTGAATGGAATGATTGATTGATTCGATTAGAAATATTCTACATCTATAAACATTCCTAGAAATCAGAAATCATATCTCTCCCTATAACTGTATGCGATCTTAATGCTTACATATATCGTTGCTTGCTACAATTTGTCTAATTCGTGTTTGTATTCCGCTGCTTTTATTCTGATACATCAAACTTGTGATCTCTGATCCTGTCAATACTTTAACATAGTTCATTGTACCAAATAACACCAAGAAACTCAAGTTGGACTTGAGTGATCCTCTATCTTTGGCATTGGGTCGTCTAGGTAACTATCACACAAGATACGTTTACAAACACTTAAAAGGAATGGTCTTTTAAACACAAATGATGTGATCATTTGATGTTTGAATCGGTTTACAAGGAAGATGGACTAAGGCACCCTTTAGTGGAACTACCGAAAGGGCAAAAGATTTATTAGGAATCATACATTCGGATGTATGTGGTCCTTTTAAGCCAATGACTAGAAATGGTGAAAGTACTTCATTACCTTTACCGACGACTATAGTCGCTATGGTATGGTACTTATTAAGGCACAAAGATGAAGCTTCTGAAATGTTCAAAATCTTCAAGAATGAAGTAGAAAATCAACTCAATAAGTCAATTAAAATTCCCGTACCGATAGAGGAGGTGAATAATAAGTGATGTTTTTCAAGATCATCTTAGGAGTTGTGGGATTGTCTCCAACTCACTCCACCTGAAACACCACAACATAATGGTGTGTCTGAAAGGAGGAATCGAACCTTATTAGATTGGTCCGATCTATGATGGCTAGAGCACATTGCCTCTACGTTTGGGGTTTCGCTTTGCTCTCCGCGGCCCGTATTCTAAATATGGCCCCAACCAAAAAGGTGGAAAGGACACCTTTTGAGATATGGAATGGAGAGTTCCATCCCTATCATACTTAAGGGTTGGGGATGTGAGGTTATGTTAAGACTCCCACCCCAAACAAATGGAAGTCCGATCCACCAAGTGCATCTTTATTGGATATCCTAGAGATTCTATGGGATATTATTTCTATGATCCACTGGAACAAAAGGTGTTTATTGCCAGAAAGGGTGAGTTCTTAGAAGCAAAGTTCCTTATGGAAGGAACTGGCAGTAGAACAGGGATCTTGAAGAGGATCAAGAACCACAACCCGATGCACGCTTGGTAGAAACTAGCACTCAACATGAGGATGTTGAGGATGATCAAGGGGTTGATCAACACACACAAGACGTTCGCAGAAGTGGTAGAACTAGTAATCCACCTGAAAGATATGGATTTTTCATGGATGGATGCTATGTGGTAGATTCTGATGAACCAACCACATACCATAATGCAATGTCCAATTCGGATTGTGACAAATGGCTAGAAGCCATGAACGTTGAGATGCAATCCATGTATGACAACCAAGTTTGGGAACTTGTTGTACCACCTCTTAATTCCAGGTAGTTGGAAGTAAGTGGGTTTTCAAGAGGAAAACCGACATGCATGGAAACTTGGATACTTATAAAGCTAGACTTGTAGCAAAGGGTTTCACTCAAACTCAAGGGGTTGATATATGATGAAACCTTCTCACCTGTTGCGATGCTAAAGTCTATAAGGATATTGTTTGCCATAGCTGCTCATTATGATTATGAGATTTGGCAAATGGATGTCAAAAACGCTTTCCTAAATGGATATCTTGAGGAAGATGTCTATATGGCTCAGCCTGAAGGTTTTGTGATCCAAAGCATCCTAATAAAGTATGCAAGTTAAAGAAATCAATCTATGGATTGAAACAAGCATCGAGAAGCTGGAATCATCGTTTTGATGAGGAGGTCAAGAAATTCGGCTTCATCAAAAACGCTGATGAAGCTTGTGTGTATAAGAAGGCTAGTGGGAGCATAATAACCTTCTAGTATTGTATGTTGATGACATACTACTATTTGGAAATGACATTCCAACCTTGGAAAGTGTAAAAACTGGCTTGGAAGTTGTTTTTCCATAAGGATCTTGGTGAAGCCGCCTATATTCTGGGAATAAAGATCTATAGGGATAGATCAAGGCGGTTGATTGGTTTGAATCAAAGTGCATACATTGATAAAATCTTGAAAAGGTTCAAGATGGAAAACTCTAAGAAAGGTACCGTACCTATTCAAAGAGGAACGATGTTGAGTACGACTCAATGTCCAAGCTCAAAGGATGAGCAAGATAAAAGGAAGGCAATCCCATACGCATCTGCTATTGGATCCATCATGTATGCAATGATATGCACTCGACCGGACATGTCATACGCCTTAAGCATGACAAGCCGTTACCAGCAAAATCCTGGAAAAGTCATTGGATGGCTGTCAAGAACATACTTAAGTACCTAAGGAGGACAAGAGACATGTTCTTAATCTATGGATCTGGTGACGAGGAACTCGTTATAAAAGGTTACACGGATGCGAGTTTCCAAACCGATCGTGATGATTCTCGATCAAATCGGGATACATCTTCATTCTGAATGGAGGAGCGGTCTCTTGGAAGAGCTCAAGCAGGATGTGGTGGCTCTGTCAACTACAGAATCAGAATACGTCGCCGCCTCATTGGCAGCCCAAGAAGCTGCATGGTTGAAGAAATTCATTGCCGATCTAGGGGTTGTCCCTTCCATTCAGGACCCCCTAGAGATCTTTTGTGATAACGAGGGTGCGATTGCTCAAATCAAGGAACCCCGTGCTCATCAAAAGACTAGGCACATTGAGCAGAGATTCAACTACATACGAGATGAAGTTGAAAAGGGAAAGATATGTATTCGCAAAGTTCACACGGATCAAAATGTTGCGGATCCTCTCACGAAGCTCCTTGAAAAGGCAAAACATGAAGGTCATACTTGTGCCATGGGACTTCGATATTCTAGTGATTGGATTTGATCTGTAAATTTTGTATTTGGATATATGGAACTTTCTATTATTTGAATAAAACTATTTGGTTATAATGTTTCAAATAATATTTCAATTTAGCATGTTTAATCCATGAGTAAAATGTTTACTCTAAATGTCATAGCCGTTCACACTTGTGGGAACAAGTTTGAAGTAAGACTATTATGAACTTGGATTGGTTGATATTCATAAGGATGAATATAAAGCAATGGGTTGCTACCAAGGTTCATAGATATTTGTGGGATACAATATTGGACTAACCCGCATCTCAAATTTTACTACATGGAATCTTATTGATTGATCATAAAGATTTGAGTAAAGGCGAATATCATTTGGTATCCTCCGACCTGAGATACATATTGGGTTTTGATATTCACCAAGTATTACACCTTGAGCCTATTCTTCACTGTCCTGAAATAGTGGACAGTACATAAGGATATGTTCAGGTATAACACGAGTGTGTGGAGAAACGTATGTAGTCAGATGGAATTTGTTCCTCTTATTCGTTGAGAGTTAGATGTCTAAGGCCTGATTAAGTAAATCAACAAGGAATGATCATTCTGTGTCCTTGGATTTAACATGACATCTGTAACAAAAGGAATAAATGATTAATTCACCTAAATCATTTCAAGTAGGGCACTTGAAAGGGATGATGTTATTGAATGGCTATAAGTCATGCGTATTAAGGGTAGTAAACCGTTGTTAGGCGGTATTTACTGCTTGCATCAATCTTCTATGAATCTTGGCAAGTGGGAGATTGTAGGATTCTGTGTGCCAAGACACTTAGAATATTGATGTGGTTAGTACGTCATGATCCAAGTCGGGTTATACCCAATAACAAGCTTAGCAAACACCAAATAATATTTAATTGATGATGTGATCATGCAATAAAATATTAACACCAATTTAGAAAATGGGTTTTCTAAACAAGTTGCATATGACATGGAACAATTTATTAGGATATTTTGTTCAATTATATTATTTGTAATGTTATTTATATTAGTTAGATGACATTACAAATTAAAATGGCTACATATGTTATACAATTAATTGGTTAGTTGTATACATTTACTAAGAGATACCAAGTTATAAGACCATGTAACATTGTAAGTGTCTAAATATAAAGGGGGGAAACCCATTTCAAAGACTTTTTGGCCCGCCCTTCTTGTGTTCTATTGGACACTTTGTGATTAGATACCAACAATTAAGGGGTCTTATTACTTGCCTCTTGGACCAGCCATTTGTAGTATACACATGCAAAAGAACTCTCTCTCTCTCCCCTCTCTAGTTTCGGAAACAAGGCAGGAAGAAGGAGTTCCAGCAGCTTGTTTTTGGTGTTTAATCCTAGCATACAAGGTGTTTTGTAATAGTGCTTGGGGTATACGAAGCTTGAGGATCTCTACATTGATTTCTTGGTCGATTCAAGCATCCAAAACACTCCTCTAAGTCGACTTTTCTGCTGGAGAAAGGTAGCCATTCACAGCCTCATATGGCTGTGACTTTATGTACATTAGTGTTTGTTCATAGCTTGTCCATTCATATATTTAAGATCCTTATGTTTGGGTTTGTTTTCACCTAAAATGGTCACCTAAGAATATGAAATTTCAGCTTTAAAAATCGTTTTTTTTGAAAAGCATTATATCCGCTGCGTTTTTTTTCAGAATGTTTAAAGGTTAAACATGGATTTTATGTTCTATCAAACCCTATCACTGTACCCCTGTAGGTGTGTGGTTTACAGTCCATAAAGGACTTGTAGGTACACACAGGTGGTCCTGTTATAACACAACACACATTAATCAGGCATCCCATACAGTTATGTAGGATATCAGATTTGTCTTTCTATCATTGTTTACCTCGGCTGACCTGCGTGGGCAGCAGCCACTATCGCCTGAACATGCTCATTAATTAGAGTAGCTAATTCTGCGGGGGTCATGTGAATAGCACCACCGCCCTGCTCTCCGGTGCCACGTCCACGACCATGTCCACGTCCATATCCACGGGCGTCCATTCTTTTCACATTACATTCACAAATACAATAATGAGTAACATCAAACACATTTATCTCATTGCAGCACAGTAAACAGTAAACAAAAGATATAATGAATCATCACAATCACAACATTCATAACAAAAATAATAAACAAAGTAAATAAATTGTAAATGAGTCACAATGTATTTATCAATGTCAAAATTTAAGTTTGTCGTTCGTGTGAGGAAACAACCCTTCCCACATAGGTTTCAAAAAGAAAAACACTATGTAATCTAAGTCATATAAAGAAAGTCAATCGACAACATCTGACCCATCACTGTCATCCTCCATCTCCACCGGTTCCTTCTCCTCAGGTCCCTCCTCGGGATCCTCATCCTCAGGGTCTGCTGCAGGAGCAGGAGCTATAGCAATCCGAAGTGCCGCTAGTTGAGCTTCTAAATTAGCAATCCTATTATCGGCTACGGCGTCCCGCTGTTCACGAGTAGTCACACGCCCTCGGAGTGCCATGAGACCATCTTGCATATGGTGACACCCGTTTAGGGTCTTCCCGTGTTGTTCCTCGAGTTCATCCAGTTGATGTCTTAATTTGTACACCTCCAGCTGCAGTGTACAGACATCACCCGTGAATAGCCTGACTCGATGCTGCTCAGTGTCCAGTGCAACCACTAGTGCAACAATCAGTTGCTCGTTGGACTGCACCGTCCGTGGGAGTGAAGGCATTGTTCATAGTCTTGGGCCTCGAGACACGTACACGCTCTCTAAACATTATATGATCAACGAATCTAGGATAGAAACTCCAGTCTCGTGGAGGGTCACGCTTCATCAATACAAAAGGTTGATCCCAGTCAATCTCCTCTCGAGGATAAGCTAGTCGGGGCTAATCAAATCCATTTTTAGGTACAGATGCGGGAGGTGGGGATTCAGGTCGTGAAGGTGATTCAGGTCACTTACCTGGAGCTCTCGATGATGATGCCATGCTATAGAGAGTGTGACGTGTATGGCAATGAGTATACAGTAGATGAGAGTAAGGCACAAGTAACTAATTAACTGTGTGCGGTTATAGTCTAGTGTGTATGCAACCTAGTTCCCTATAACCAATGGCTCTCATACCAATCTGTCACACCCTCAAAATCCACGTGCAGAGTTTTACCGCGAGGCAAGTGAACAAACCAAGATCACAGTCAATAGTTACTCAGAACGACTCTATATGCCACAATTAAATAAAATCAACCAAAGTATAAACTTTAAACTGTGCGGAAGTGTTTTGTAAAACAACCCAAAGAAATAAAAATGTACTATGGCAAAACATGCGCCAACCCAAAAGAGTAAACATTAATCATTAAGATACTAAAAATGTCTTGAAGACCGAGTCTTAGAATGCAAGTGAACCATGTAGTGCTCCTATAGCAAGCAAGCTAATGACTTGAGAATAGCATACTAAAATGTCAACACAATGGTTGGTGAGTTCAAGAGTGATATTCAAACATAAGCAGTTTAATAACATAGATATAAAAGTAGTGCATTGTAACAGATAGCTAGTCCATTAACAATAATATTAACTCATAGTGATTTCGCAATTGAAGCTGACTGTGTTACGTTGTTGCCTCCTGTCACGACTTAACAGGTCGTGACAATGTTCAATAGGACAAATTGCACCCAGTTGACCTGGAGTCATATAGGTGGGGCTCGTCAGACCCAGTCGTACGACCCAAATTTCCCTGCTATTCAATATTAACAATTCGAAAGTGTGAGGACTTTTCCATGATATCAACACTATATTAATATTATACACAACTTCAATATATAAAGCATTTGTGATTTACCAGTATGCTATCTCCCCCAAAAGAGATAAAATGAAGAGTGGGGCATGAACTCACCTGATATGCGTGACACTTAGAGTTTTACTTCACAGACAGAATAGACAGACAACCTTGAGAGGTTACCTAGATCATATAAGTACATGAGTACGTGTAAATAGAGAACATGTGAAACCATAAGTACACTACAACCAAGGACTCAAGATTTTAGTAAAACAGACACATTTGACCCAGTTGACCCGTTTGACCTGTTGGTGACTTTATGTTTTGTAAACCATTCAAGCAATCATAAACATATATCCTACATGGTTAACATTCAAATAGATCATATGTATGCTATATTATCCAGGTGTATCACTTAGATCATCATACAACCAAGTATCATACAAGTCATGCGAATCTAGAACATTAACATGTCCACTAGTTATAACACAAATAACATGCCACACAAAGATCAAATCATGCACCACATGCCATGTGAAGCCACTCACAACTTCAAATCCTAAACCCTGCCAATCCTACTAAGTAGGGGCCTCAGATTCGCACGCGTGTATGATGATCATGATCATATTCATTAACCATGTTCATTGCATTCAACAAACATCCCAACAATCAATTTCCAGTCCCAAACATGATGTCCTAACTACTAATCAACATCAACATCATACATGATCATCAAAGTCCAAACATCACCCATGATTATCCAAGCATCCCATACAACTAATTTAACATGTTCTATCACATTAGAATTCATCCGTGAACTTACTAACATGCTCCTAACATCCCAAACATGTTCAAACTATCATCCTTCCAACTTTGTGCAAATAAAGTTTCCGTTTTGGGAAAGCACATCCCAAAATCTATCAAACATCCAATGCATTCATGAATTCATTAATAATATACCAATTCAAGTTCATATCAACATCTAAGCATGATCAACAACATCCAAACATCATAACTCATCAATTCATATCCTAAAAAGTTACTATCTTTAGTAATGTATGAATTATAACATGTGTTCATGAATTCCCAATGATCACAACAACAATCTAACATCTAATCATCACCATCAACACATCCCTAACATCAATTCATCAATAATTCAACATTACATGCAAAATAAAGTTACTATTCTTAGTAACCTACGAACAATGCATCAAAATCGCAACTTTCTTGCATAATTGACGTTAAATAACATGTATACAATCTAACTTAGATGTTAACATCATCAATTGATCAAAACTCAACACCAAGAACATCATTTCACAACTAGGGTTTCAGCCACATCAAGTTTCATGCAAACAAAACACCAACTAGCCTTTAATCCGTGAAAAGTAACAAAATTGAGACTTCTAATGTGTTGTATGCCTTGAAATCGATCCAAACCAAAGCTTTCTTGCTTGATCTTGATTGAATTAGAATGGGAGAGGGGAAGATAGGGGAGGTTGCGGCCAAAATTGAGGGTGGGGGGTTAGGGTTTTATTTTAATTTAGTTAATTTTGCATAATTACCCTTTAAACCCTTGTGTTTTGCGTTTTATATAAAGGCACTCTTTTAAACACTTTTTAAATGGTTTTTAACTAGAATAATAAACATATAAACTCATGGTAACAATTATATATTTTATCTTTATAAAACACAAACATACGGATTAATACACACGTTTCCACGTTACGTGATTAATTCCAAATTAATATATAAAACACACAAACAAATAAGCATAATACAATAATTACATAATGAGTTAAATTATAAATAATTTAACATTGCTAATTATTATTAGGTCACCAACGTTAAACGACAACTAGTGTGTGTTTACGACACGTGCATGCAAGACTTAACGGAACTAGCGGAGTTTGATAACGGAAATTTACCGGATGTCACATATAACGGCTTGTATGTCTTGGATCTATCAAAAGCCTTCACAACCGATCACACTGTTCAATGCTTCTTGTCAAAGGCATCTGAGAGGGACTCTGTCTCATCGCATAGGATAATAGGACACATTAATCCTAGCAAGATGAATCATTTGATTTAGAATAATCTAGTGAATGGTGTAAATGTCAAGAACTTCCGGCCTCAAGACTTCTACATTGCATGTAAGAAAAGGAAACAAACCTAGAAAGCTCAAAAGGCAACGATACCTTGGGTGATGTAAGAAAAGGAAACAAACCTAGAAAGCTCAAAAGGCAACGATACCTTGGGTGATGTAAGAAAGGGAAACATAGATTGGAATCACTCTACAAGCTGAAAGTAACATTGGAATCACTCTACAAGCTGAAAGTAAGGCAGATTCAATCAGACAACAACACAAAATTCAAGAATGACTGGATGGAGCCATACTGTACAGAAAGAGGAATTGTTCATCAATTCACCTCAGCCTATACTCCACAAATGAATGGTGTTGCTCAATAGGAAGAATCCCAGCTTAATAGAGACTGCGAGGACAATGCTTGCTAACTTAAAACTGCCTATTTAATTCTGGAATGATGTAGTGGCTAATGCTTTTTACACGCTCAATAAAATCCTAGTGGTCAAACAACGTGGGAAAACATGTTATGAGCTGCTCTAGCGATGTAAACTCAACCTGGAGTATCTAGAACCGTTTGGCGCACCATGCATGTTGTTGAAGAAGACACAGACTGGGAAATTCAGCGAGAAGGCAAAAGAAGGTATCTTTCTCGGATACAACATGCCAACAAGAGAGTTTACAACAACTCAACGGGTCGGGTAGAAGTGTGGTGCAATGTTGACATTCAAATATGCACTACCCCCTACTGGGAAAGGACCCACATTCTTCTTTGACTATGATGGATTCTTTAAATCCACCACCTTCTCATGTTGATGATGAGCTTTCTGCTAGGATGATGTATGGTGTTCTCAACACTCCTCTACCAGACTCGACATCAACTGGTCCATTAGATGATACTTCTAGCCCTTCATGGGGAGACCTTGAAGTAAGTGATTATTCATTTGACGACGAAGCATTTGAGACTGCTAATGTGGACCAGGAGGAACAGGTTCCCACAAATGAAAGTTCACAAGCATCAAATCCTAATGCCTTTGACACTTTGGAACCTCATACTCCAACAGCTACAGAGACTGAACCTGAGTTTAACAATCTGGATAACGATGTAGCTGTTCCAACCACTCCCGTATCTCGGCTAAATATTTATCATCCCTTGGAAAATGTCATTGGGGATGTTAGATCGGGAGTACAACACGAAATCAGCTATACTCAGCTGATTATGCCTTGGTAATGGAAAAAGGATATCTTCATGATGGTGCATATCGATGTTTTGTGTCATAATTTGAGCCAAAATATTACGAGTGAAGCATTAAATGATGAGGCATGGGTTAGTGCAATGCAAGAAGAACTCCTACATTTCAAGAAGTTAGGAGTATGGACCCTTGTGGACAAACCAAAAGGTTCTAAAGTGATTGACACTAAATGGGTGCTGAAATGCAAGAAAGATGACCAAGGGGTCATAATCAGGAATAAGGCTCGACTTGTAGGTCAAGGATTTCGACAAGTTGAAGGAATTGATTACAATGAAATGTTTGAACCGGTGGCAAGCATGGAAGCAATACGTATATTTCTAGCCTATGCATCCTACATGAAAATTAAAGTTTTTCAACTAGACGTGAAGAGTGCATTCCTTCATGGTGAAATCCGTGAAATGGTCTATGTCAGTCAACCCGAAGGATTTGAGGATCCTTATCATTGGGATAGAGTTTACAAACTGGACAAGGCTCTTTACGGGCTCCATGAAGCCCTTAGAGCCTAGTATGAGAAACTCTCAACTTATCTCGTGAAACACGGTTTTCGCAGAGGAGTTATTAACTATACATTGTTCATCAAAGAAAAAGATGGAGATTTACTGCTGGTACAGATTTATGTGGATGACATAATCTTCGATTCCAAAAATGAAGAATTATGTAAAGAATTCGAATCTGTAATGAAAGTAGAGTTTGAAATGAGTGCCATGGGGGAGATGAAGTTCTTTCTCGGCTTACAGGTGGATCAGACACCAAAAGGAATCTTCCTGCATCAGACCAAATATGTAGGAGATATCCTCAGTCGATTCGACATGGAGAATGCTTCGGCAGCTGGAACTCCACTTGCCACGAACCATGATGTGGCACCTGACGAAAATGGTGATCTGGTTGATGCCACCATGGACAGAGGAATGATCGGATCTCTCATGTATCTTACAGCCTCGCGTCCTGATATCCTCTACGCCACATGTCTTTTTTCCAAATATTATGCAAAACCTAAAGTAAATCATCTCAACGGGGTTAAATGGATTTTTTGTTATCTGAGGGTACTCAAACACTCAGATTGTGGTATTCTCATGATGATGACTTTGAGCTTATAGCGTATAGTGACTCGGACTATGGTGGTTGCAAAATGAATTACAAGTCAACATCAGTGGGATGTCAGTTCTTTGGTAGATGGTTAGTCACCTGGCAGTGTAAGAAGCAGACCTCAGTTGCTTTGTCAACATGTGAAGCTGAATACGTTGCTGCTGTAAGTTGCTGCTCGCAAATCATTTGGATTCAACAGCAAATGCACGACTATGGTTCTCAATTTTCTAACACCCCTATTTTTATTGATAATTCTACTGCGATAGCTGTAACCAAAAATCCAGTCCAACATCCTAAAACAAAACACATCGGTATTAAATATCACTTTATACGTGACTGTTTTGAAAAGCAATTAATCGATGTTGTTAAAATTAATACTGATTTTCAACGCGCCGACCTCCACACAAAAGCGTTTGACAAACCGACATTTTTATATCTTTAGAGGTTAATGGTGGGAAAAAGAAATGTGATGTGATTCAAGAAGAAGAAAGTTTGTAGTCCGACTAGTTTGTCTTATTTTATTTTATTTTACTTTATTTTCCTGTCTATTAAAATCCAAAAACACAAAAAGTTTTTTGGTTTTAGCATTTTAGGGGGAGAATAGCCGTAGGTTAGTATTAAATTGCAGTATTTATTTACTTGAAAAAAAAATGAGGGGGGAGGGCATGTTAGCTGAAAGAAGTGAAATCAAATATGTGATTTTGATTCAAAGCCTATGGAAAATGATAGTACATAGGGAACAATTGGTTGGGACTTCAAAACTAATTTGCTCTAAATGCGAAATTCAAAGTACAAGTCTGAGAAGTCTAAGCAAAACTATTGAAAAATGATAGTTAAACTAGTTTGCTACTGAGGTAACGTAGAGAAAGTAGACCTAGAGGTTGCTAGTTCATTATATGATGTGTCGGTAGATTCAACACAATAGATGAGTAGACTTCATTGGTGAATTACAATGCAAACTAAATTGTTCTACTTGCTGTGGGTTCTCATCTTATTCCTGGTTAACAGAATAAACGCATTTCCAATAAGGGGTGATGAGCAAAATAAACTTCACAAATATGTGCGGATGACCATAAATATGAGCAAAGCACATGTAAAAACTGCTAAAAGCAATCAAGCTAATGACAAATATGTTGTTGGTGCGTTGTGTGCAAAAGAAAATATATGCTCTAACAAGAAGATAGGTTGTGTGCCTCTCTGCTGTGCGGTGGCACTAACCTGAGGATAAGCATAACCTAAATATTCTAGAATTCATTGTTGTTTGTGCCTCTCTGCTGTGCGATGGCACTGACCTGAGGCTTGGCATCTCTTTGAAAGCTCTTAGAATAGTCTCTTCTTGTCCAATACTCATAAACCACTCAAAAATCTCCTGAGGAATGTTGATTAACATATAAGTGTGAGATCCCCAAATGCTCGTTGAAATAATTAAACCGAATTCATCACCAATGTAAGTAAAAAATATGTGTATGGATTTAAGTGGACAAACATACTGACAATCATCGTGGCTTCTATTCTCGAAAGTCAAAATCATTGTGTGCATCTTATAGCTCTAGTATGATTTCTTGAAAGTGCTAATGACTCTCAGACAAAACAAGAATTTACCATCAAAGTGCATATTAAAAAGGTCCCAAATAATTATGATTTACCTTTAGGATTCCATAATGAATTGTTCCAGAAATGATCAAATTAAATTGAAGCTGTTCTGCTCAAACCCAAAACATCAAACATATGTCTTGTTTTTCTTTTAAATTTCTAAGTTATTCTCTAATTTCTAGTCTCTTGTTGTGTAGATGCCGGACTATAGAACTGGATGTAATCTAGGAATCACTTACTAAAAGGGGTCACGTCCGAGGTGACCAATCAGTTTTAAATTAAAATGATCATATCTGAGGTGACCAATCGCTTCCAAACTAAAAGGATCACATCTAAGGTTATCAAATGGTGTTAAAATGTCAAAATGTTTATCAAAGGATAACATGTTAAGTGTTTGAAAGTGAAAGAGTTCAAATTCATAAGTATGAGCCAATAGTACGATTGAATCATAAGGATGAGCCAATCACACGATTGAACCATAAGTATGAGCCGGTCACATGATTGGACCAAGAGTATAGGACAACCATGCGATTGGATTACATGTCTAAACCAATCGTACGAATGAATGAAGAAGTATGAGCCAGTCGCACGACTGGAGCATGAGTATGGGCTCAGTCGCATGACTAGGACATGAGTATGGGTCCAGTCGCACGACTGAAATTCAAAATAGTATAAATAAGGGGGTCAATCGGTCATAACCCCTTACCACCCTTCAAAGCCCTCTGAAATTGCCAATACAAACATACTTTGCCAAAATTTCATTTGCCTGCTCTTACATACTGATTGTGATCCTAGCCGATTTCTGATTCATCTACAGGTATTGTGAAACTTAAATAGACCCTAATGACTGATTTATTCAAACCCTAAGGGCCGATTATGTTAAAATCAAGAACTGAGATCAAATCTTAATAATAGACCACTTAACTTGACATAATCGTTGATATAAAGGACATTAAGTGATATTTCGAGTCCCTATGCATCCAATGAGTCTAAACACGAAGTCTAATTAAACGATTTGACAAAGATTCAAAGTTGGAGTGTCGAACAGAGCAATATGCGAATGGTCATACTGATGAACTTCAGTCGCATGATTGAGCTAGGCGTACGATGCAATCACACATATGAAGCATGCCTATGGGTTTAGGTGCAAGACTGATTCAACCGCATGGTGTAGTATACTACTAAGTTCAGTCGCAGGTTCAATCGCACGACTGAACTCAGTCGCTGGCTCAATCGTACGACTAAAACTCAGTCGTATAGTCCAGTCGCACGACTGAACAAGTGTGGTCAAATTAGCTTAGTTCCAACTATCTACTGTTATGCTTAAATCTAACATATATGTTTCTTGTGTTGTAGCAACATGGCTGATAGATGGACTATGAGCACGAAGCACAATATATGTGCTCATCTCGATGCTACTTCCAGGAACGCCATTTAGTTTGTTGGGATTATAGCCTTTCTACGTAGGTCAAGGATCTACAAGGCTATCTCTGCTCCCTGCACACCCTATAGGTCTATACAATAGGCCTTCTGGGAAGGTGCTATAGTAGACAGGTCCATAGAGCCATACAGTATCCGGAGCTCGATCTTCGGACAAGAGATCGGTGTTACTGCAGCAGATCTCAGCAAGTTCTGGATCTAGGTGAAGATGGTGACCACCTGACCAAGCTACACCCTCTGACAGTTAGGGGCTGCTTTCTGCGGATGAAGTACACTAGGGACATCAACGCAGGTGTGCTCAACCAAAGCAACATGTGCCCCCAGTTTAAGTACTTAGCTCATATCATCCTCAAGTGCATTGCGTCGAGGAGAGGAGAATTTGATGAGATGTCAGATCAAATCCAGAATGCATATGTTGCTCTGGTGTTGAACCACCCACTCAGCGTCTCCCACATGCTTTTCACGTATAAGATCGAGAACATAGAGGCAAAAGGGAAGGAAGGGTTCTGCATGTACCCAAGATTTCTACAGATGATCATTGATCAGAAGCTTCCTTCACTGCCTAAAGAGAGGGAGGATGCAGTTGTTTTAGAGGTTATGGATGATACAACATGGGTAGGATGAAGGTCTACCAGGGGAAGCAAGTAAAGCCCCCAGTGAGGAGACTGTTTGGTCATTTGGCCAATGCGGAGTACGTGGCGCCATCTCCCAAGAATTGGCGTCACGATGACAGTGACTCTGTTGGTAGACAGGAAGTGCAGTCTGTCACCTTGGATCTCTGTTGTCGCCCTCTGAAAAAAGTTAGTTGATGGGAACTGTAATCATATTCCCATCTAACTATAGGTTCTAATTCTAGACCCTCCACCATCTGTAGAAAGGTAGTGCCTTTGGTAGGAGGTCTTTCCTTGTCTTCCTGTCTTCTCAATCTCAATTCTACTTCAATCTTGGCCTTATCAGTTAGCTCAGCTAGGTGAAGGTTGCTGAGATGATTTCTAATGTGTGCAGCAGCTTCAGAGTTGGAGGGGTTGGAGAATGGCTTCTCTGCTAGCTCAGCAATATCAAACCTGCTGGAGTGTAGTAGAGAGGTTGCATTAAGTCTATTGACTTTGCCATTCTCCCTTTCCACAACAAAGTTGTGAGAAGTTTCATCGAACCTCCACTGGACTATTTTCTTTCTAGGCACAAGAGACTGACTGCGAATCTTGTCCTCTTTCTTGGTGTCCAGCAAAGTCACCAGTTTCCTTCTAAGTTTCTTCTCTTCATCATTTAATGAATCTGAGTTGAGGCTAGAAGTCTAGTTGCCTGGTCCAGTGTTCCTCTAGGTAAATCAAGAAATTGATCTCTTGTGAGGGAACAAGAGGATCCATCAACACAGGTAATGTTGATAGAATATTCATCACATGAGACTTTGCTCAGATTTGTGCAGTTGATGAGCTTGGTCTTGATTACCTTGAACTCCTTAAGAGAGAGATGTTGAGAAGGCTAAGGGGATGGTTTGGGTGGTTGTTGGGTAGATTGAGGTTCAGAGGTTCTGGAGAGAGATTTAGGTTGGAGGATGGGAAGTTTAGGTGGTTGTGGTGAGAGAGTGGATATGGGTAAGGATGTTGGTTTAGGGGTGAAGGGTTCGGTTTTAATGGAGAAGGGTAGGGGTGAGGGTTCAGGTTGTGGTTGAGAGGTTGCAGTGAAGGTCATCCCCTTTACCATTTTGTACATCACTTTCTTCTTTCCCAACCGGATGTCAGCCTTGATTTCACTGACAATCCGTTGGAGTGTTTTCTCAGACATGGGACCCACCTACCTTCCAAAGAAGCCATGGGCCCGAAGATAGTCTTTCATCCAGAGCATTTCACTGAGCTTCCTGGTTACAGTGTCCCTAGCTGTTTCCTCCTCCTTCTTCTTCTTCTCCTTTGTCTTTTCTCTTGCAGCCTTCTTTCTTTCTTTCTCCATTAGTTCCTGCTCTTTGTTGTACAGCTAGAGGATTGTTTCATCATTGTGTGGAGAAAGTTCTTGAAGATTAAAGCCTCTGGAGAGTAGGAAATTTATCCTGTCTCTCCTCAGCTGCAGTTTAGCTTCTTTCTATTTTTCTTCTTCTTTTTTCAAGGCCAACCTGGTTTCTTCTTCAAGTTTCAGCTGGGTTGCCTTCTCCAAATTCACCAGCTCCTCTAGTGGTAGCAGGAGTGTCTCTTCATTGGTAGCTGCTATTTGGATAAGCTGGTCAATGATCTCTTCCCTTCTCTTCTTGTTGACAACCTCCTGATTGGCTGCAGCTGCTTTTGTGCTGGCAGCTAGCAACTTCTTAGTTGGAAGTCTTCCTTTCTTCTTAAGTTTCTCAATCTTTTCCACTTCTTAAAGCTCTTCTGCAGTCATTTTTCTTTTCCCGTTATCCTTTAAAGAGCCTGACTGTGGTGGTTCTTGGATAGTGGATTCTGATTGTGAGAGAAGTAGAGATGGTGTCTGGGATGAAGGTAGAGTCAGAAAGTCCTCGTTGTTCACCTTAGATTCCATTTCAAGGATTGCATCTGTGATGATCAGTTCCTCAAAATTTTAAACAGTCCTTCCGCAGCTTCCATTTCAGCTTCGGAAGATTCAGCTTGTTCTTCCGAGGCATAACTTCAGCTTCGGAAGTTGGAGGAGATGCAGATTCTATCCCAACTGTTTCAGTTGCTGGGCCATCAGTCCCCATTTCCCCTTCAAAATGAATCTCAGCTTCCATGTGGATCTTAGGTTGACCAACTTCTTCCACTGTGGTAGAAGGTGCGGTCAGCCTCTGAAGCTCTTTAACTACAAAGTTAACCATTGCAACATCTAGGCTTGGCTGATCAGAGGAGGATCTCAACAGAAACTTGGTGAAGAGTCTGTAGAGATCGCTGAGCATCTTTGAGTCAATCTGAAAAATAACTTGAGATGGCTCAGACACAGTAATAAGGAGTAGAGGAAGTTGAAGTGTGGCTCTGTTGTGGGTCCTCAAGTGTTTGTCTCTGAACATTCTCCCCCTTTTTGGTAGCATCATCTTCATAGCTAGATGAGCTAGAGGAAGAAGTCAATGATACCTGAACAGGTACATGCCTAATAGAGCTCTCTGTCTGTTTCTCAGCTAGTTTGGGCTTCAGATTCTCAATTTCAAGTTGCTGAGTGGCAGACCTTGCTTCTAAAGTCCTAACCAAAGATTCAAGTTTGAGACTTTAGATAGAAGGTCTTGAATGAGGAGTTGTATGCTTCCCTAATATCTTTTGAAGAATCACGGGGAGATGAGGTAACTTACCTGGTATGTTCAGCCTCACCACCAGATGTGGTTTCTTGGCACCCTGGTTTCTCGTGCTCAGTGATGTCTCTTTCAGAGTCATCAAAGGGCTTGGTTACCGCAGATTCAGTCTGAGATATGTTACAATTATCCAAAAGGTCCATTGAGGCACCTTCTGTAGTGGCAGCTGAATCTACATGAGTCCCCTCCACATCAGTGGGACTCACCTCAGTTATAGGTTGCTGATGGGGGCTAGAGATAAGGGATTTCTCCGGGCTCTGTTGATCTTGAAGAGGGTGTTGTAGATCAACTTCATTGCCATGGAGAGATGTTATCTCTTCATCAGTTTTGAAGAGAAGGTTAGTAAAAGATAGGGAGGTCAAGCCTACTAACCCGGGACTTTGATCAATGTCTACAGGCATTGAGCCTTTGATGGGGTTATCCCTAGTTGGCTGCTCAGAAGAGTGTAGATACTCATCCTGAGGGCTACTGGTTTGGGTGTCGGGCTCCTGGGTTTGAGACTAAGGAGACTCAAAACCCATATTGAGGTCAAAAGAGAAGGATGGAGAGACCTCAGACTGAGTGGGAGCCCATGTTTCCACTCTAGTCTTTATGGATTGAATAGAAGGGGCTTGTTCAATCATAGTAGATTGAACAAGGGTTCGTTTGGGGCGTCTTTGATGTGTGATGGTGATGGGTGGAAAAGGCAATGTTGGCATTGTGGTGGTGGTTGCAAGTGTGGGTTCATCACCTGTGGGGTGAACAGGGATGTCTACAGGAGCTATGCGCTCAATTATACCTGGAAGCAGAGTAGTGTACCTTCCAGTGAAGTTGGTTGACACCTTTTTCAAGGTCTTGGATATGGTAGGCCGCATGTGGGGGACAGTCAGAGCAGCTGCACAAACAAGCATGCCCTGGTCCAACTCACAGTTGATGATATGTTGAATAAATCTAGGATACATAAAGAATGTCTCCCTTTGTAGATTCCCAATCAGATTGGTGAACGCAAATCATGAGTAATTGAAGCGCAGGCCTCTCACCAGTCCATGAACTAAGCATCCTAGTTCATATGGGATTTGATCCCATCCTCCGGACTTGTTGGACAAGTAGTGAAGAACAATGTTTAGAAGGAACTTCCAGTTGTAGGAGAAGTAAAACTTGTAGACCGTTGACTGCTTATGTCTCCACCATATCCCATTAGGATGTAGGTGCTGTCCAAATCTGCCATAGGGAATTTAGTAGGAGCTCCTTCATCATGAAGCTCGAGGTGCTCCCTGATTGTAACACCCCGAAATTTCATTTAAACGGAAGGAAAAGAAAAGTAAATGGAAAGAATAGAAATTATGCACGAGTGGTGGGGATAAAGTGTACAAAGTACAAACCTTATTATTTTAAGGATTTAAGGGGGCATGGTCGCTCATATCAAAGCAGAAAGCTGCCTTGCTCTCGGAGGAAGGAAGAAGAGAGAGAAGCCCCGGTTCTACAAAGAGAAAATGGAAGGAGCAGCTTCAAAGGTAAGTCTTGTCTTGTATGAGATCAGTTTTAGCTGGGTTTCGAGTTCTTGACCGAAGTTCTGGTTGTTTAGTGATTGTTTTCGGGATTCAAGAGCTGAATCGAAGTGGGTCTTGTACTGGAAGAGTGTTGCTCAAAGGCTGCTCAAGGTGAGTTTCTAGAACCCCTCTTTTACTGATTTTCAACTGATTTAGGGCTATTATGCATACTAGGTAAACATTTTGAAAGAAACCTTGGGTTTACAGCTTTATGTTCGAAATGATATATGTATGTATGAATGTATGTTATAGTGAAGATTTTAGGTTAGTGATGACAAATAACATGTTTAGATGGCCTTAGTATGTTAGATCTATGTTTGGGTATGATTAGAATGGCAATCGGGTGAAATTGATAGCACAGAAAACATTTTAGAATGTTTTGAAGAACATGAACAGTGGTCCATGCGCCCAAGGGTGGGTCATTCGCCTAAATAGTGGCCCATGCGTCCAGCATGTTGGCCATGTGTCAAAGTGTTGGCCATGCACCCAAGTGTTGGCCATGCGCCTAAAAAGTGGCCCATGCGCCCAACATGTTGGACATGCACCCAAGTGATGGCCATGCGCCTAAATAGTGCCATGCACCCAAAGTGAATGAAACAGCTAAGTGTTGATGCGCCTAAACAGGTGCCATGTGTCTGCATGGTGGCAATGCGTCTGAACAGGGCAGAAGCACCCAAATAGTACCCACGTGCCCAGATTGTTTTACACTTAGATTATTTAGGCCCATGCACCTGGAAGGTCCCATGTGCCCAATTTGGATTTATGATTTTCCAAGTGGTTTTAAGGGGTATTATGCGGAGATAAGCCTAGTTATGATGTCATGGCTTATGTTTGATGTGTGTTATGCAGGTATGATGTTGCCTGTATGGTGATGGTGTATGTTTATGTATGTTCCTTATTATGTATGTATGACTTCCCTTGGCTTTGCGTTGAACGTTAATAAATGTAATGAAAGTATTAGGTAACGTAAAGTGGAAGATAATGAAAAGAGGAGCGTAATGAATGAATGCATGCGTTAATAAAAGAGAAAGTATTGAAAGGCTTGCAAACAACATGTACAGAGGTGCACGGCTCTAAATTCCTTAGGATCTACCACGTGAGGTTCAGCAAATCCTAAAGTGCGCGCGCAAGGGTTCCAGTCTTTGTCACTGACCTTCAGTGGTGTTACCTATTTCTATGGGGGTGTTACCCATTTCTATGGGGGTGTTACCCATTTCTATGGGGGTGTTACCCATTTCTATGGTGTGTTACCCATTTCTATGGGGGTGTTACCCATTTCTATAGGGATGTTACCCATTTCTATGGGGGTGTTACCCATTTCTATGGGGGTGTTACCCATTTTGATGGGGGTGTTGTTACCCATAATGCTTGGGTGAAATATATTATGGTTACCCGAGTTATGTATAACTTCGGGGGTGTGGCATAAAGCCAAGCATAGATATGAGGTGAGCGACTTTGTGTTGCAACAGACTCGACAGAGGTCTTTGTCCATGAGATGAGATAATGAGGTGAGTGACTTTGTGTTGCAACAAACTCGGATACAGTTCAATCCCTGTGATTGACACATATGGGATCTTTGTCGTGTATCCCGGTGTTGTGTTAGTCTTCGTACATGAGTCGGGGATTTGTGAGCAGGCCCCGACACAGCATCAGCTTTCGAGCATGAGTCGGGGATATTGCACGAGACAAGATTCGTGTAATAAAGAGTAATGAACAAAAGATAATGATAGAAAGAATGAACGTATGAATGAACGTTAATGAATTATCGTAATAAAGTACTAAGCAGGATCCTTGTCATTCGACCTCAGTATTCGTGCCTAAGTGCCACGAAGATGGTAAAGTCTGACCGGATCTAGTAAGAGAAGTGAACGATAGTGCAATACGTTGAACGAACAAACTTAATGAACGTAATGATAAAGATAATAACGATATTATATTTATGTACATATGATGTATGATCACGAACAATTGTAAAGTATAGTATGATTTGAAATAAAGTAAAGAATGGTTTTAACAGAGAAAAGTATGTTTTATTATAAAACTAGAACTCACTCAGCGTCGCTGACTTTTGTATGCATGATAGTTGGCAGGTATTTGTTGATGCTAAGGAGTTGCAGGCATGGATGCATATACTACTTGGAGAATTTAAGGCTGGCATCCGTATTTTGACATGTCTTTGTATTTTGAGATGAAAACAAATATTGTAAATGAATGAAATGACATGTTTTTAGTTATTAATGAAAGTTTTAAATTCCGTTGCAAAATAAATGTATGTTTTATAATGTTTTAAGTGCAATGGATGACCAACTGTGAGGTGCTCGGGAATGGGGCCTTACAAGTTGGTATGAGAGCAAAAGTTTAAGTGAATTGGGTAATTATTTTGAAAAACCTAATCTTAAACTGAAAACGGGACTAAAAGGAAAAAGGATGCCAGTCCTAGTAGCTACGTGCCTGCAGGTAAAGGTTTTATGTAAACGTTTACAGTAAGTTATTGTTAACCGGCATTATGTGAGCATGTTATGTGGTTTGTGTGCAATTGTGTAGATTTAAATACTGATTAAGTAAGGATAGAAGATGCTTGGGGTATGAAGAGTAAAGTAAGTGGCTAATCATAACTGGCCACTGTAATTAGGGACTTACTATACTTGACATAAACTGAGTGTTACCTTGAATGACCGCGTTAGTGTTTGAATCTTATAGTGTGTTAGAAGATGGTTGGCGGTAGATCTTCAAAAGCTTCACAAGGTGGAGGCGGGGGTGGACGTAGGTGTTGAACCATAGGTCACAAGAGGACGGTCTAGGGATGAAAGAGTAGCCCATGAGGAACCCAAGACCCTTCATCAGGAGGGCGGTGATGAAAATGCTAATCAGAGGGCCTCGATGAGAGAGGCAATCATGGAGGAAGTGCATCAGGTCATGGACGATCCTACGTTCTGTGGTGACCAAAGTAATAAAGGCTATTAGAGATGAGGAGAGACAGGAAAGGGGTAGACCTTCGGGCAAAAGGAGACGACCCGAGACTGAAATGGTTTTCTTCAATGACGAAGAGGACGAAGAGGAAGAGCCTGCGTCGGAGGCGGCTCAAGGATGTAACTATAGGGCGTTTCAACGATGCAAACCCCCAACTTTTGATGGAAACAGTACTGCTACTACTGCTCACCGATGGGTGAGAGAGATGGAAGCTGTATTGAATATCAGCAAGTGCCGGGAGGATCAGAAAGTAAAGTTTGCTGCCTACTCTTTTGTGGATTCAGCCTTGTGTTGGTGGGACAATATTGTCTAGGTTGAGGGAAGCAGGGCTATCGGAAGGATGAGATGGCCAGAGTTGAAAAGGCTGGTGATTGAGGAGTTCTGTCCTCATCATGAGATGGATAAAGTTGAGAAGGAATTCCTGCAGCTGGAGGCGGGCATGATGACACATGAGCAATATACCGTTAAATTCAACGAGATGGCATGTCTGGTGCCACATCAGGTGACACATCTTTCACGAAAGATCAAGAGGTACATTCAAGGCTTACCAGCGGACATCCGTAGGCACATGATCGCTGCCCGACCGAGCACGTTTAGGTCGGCGGTTGATTTGGCGGGGAGATTATATGATGATAGATCGTTGATGGTGACTCAAAGTAGCAAGAAAGGAGAGGGTGATCAAGAATGGAACGAGAAGCGATTGGGACGTGGCGGAGCCGCTCCTGGTGGCAAAGGTGCACAAGTGGATGATCAGTGTGTGGTCATAAATGGTGCAGGGTCGAAAAGGCGTGACAAGTGTGGACACAGGCACCCAAGGGAATGTAGATTAGGGGGCAATGTATGTGTCCATTGTGGGAAGATCGGACATGTGGCGAAGAACTGGAGTATGGGGAGGTGTTATTCTTGTGGTGAGGAAGGTCACATGAGCAGGGATTGCAAGAACCCGTGGGCGGAAGGTTCGGGAGTGAAAAAGATAGGAGGAAGCTCCGGAACGAGGAAGGAGAACAGAGGGTGAGGGCTAGAGCCTTTGCTATGACCAGGAGGAGGCTAGGTCAGACTTCAACGTAACGTCAGGTACGTACTTGCAGGTTTAGATTTATGCATCTATGCTTTAATTGTGACGCTAGTAGTAGTTTTGTTGCCGCTATTTTCTGTGATGTTGCACGTTGGGGGTAGGAAGATCGATGAGCCCTTCGATGTAAGAATTGCTATTAGTAGGTCTACCAGGTTACCTAATTCCGTAGAGGATTGCGTGATAGAATTAAGAGAGAGCACTTATTCCTGCTAGGCTATTCAAGACAGACATAGGTAGGTAGACATGCATCTCCGGGTGAGTTGATCAGTAGTCTTTGACTCAAGCCCCAAGTATTGTAAGAAGATGAATTGCTCAACCATGCACAACCAGAGCTCGGTGATGACCTACGACAATGAATTATGAGGAAGGCTTCAAACAGGAAGGCGGATTGCTTGTTTTGGGGTCGAGTAAAGCTAATACTAAAATGTAGAGGGTCATTCCTAGTTGTTGCTCAGGTAGGAGAAATGACACATCGACTGGAGCTACCTGATGAGTAAGTTGAATTCATCTAATGTTCCATGCATCTCATCAAGAAAGAGCTCAACCGATGAGGATATGATCATGCTACTAGAGAACACTGAGATGGATAAAGCATTCAACCACGAGAAGCAACTGGTGGCCATTACTAATAAGAAGAAGGGAATAGGCTAAGGAGGATGATGGTTTCACTTGTGTGGGTGTAGTGAAGCCTAAAGGAATCTAAGTTTAAAGGCAAGATCAAAAAAGAAGTGAGACAGTGTTACCCGTAACTATTCGAGAAGCGCCAGGTTTCAGGGACGAAACCTCTTTAAGGGGGGTAGACTGGTAACACCCCGAAATTTTATTTAAATGGAAGGAAAGAAAAGTAAATGGAAGAATAGAAATTGTGCACAAGTGGAGGGGGGGTAAAGTGTACAAAGTACAAACCTTATTATTTTAAGGGATTTAAGGGGGCATGGTCATCCATATCAAAGTAGAAAGCTGCTTTGCTCTTGGAGGAATGAAGAAGAGAGAGAAGCCCCGGTTCTAGTGATGGCCATGCGCCTAAATAGTGCCATGCGCCCAAAGTGAATGAAACGGCTAAGTGTTGATGCGCCTAAACAGGTGCCATGCGCCTGCATAGTGGCAATGCGTCTGAACAGGGCAGAAGCGCCCAAATAGTGCCCATGCGCCCAGACTGTTTTACACTTAGAATTTTTATGCTCATGCACCTGGAAGGTCCCATGCGCCCAATTTGGATTTAAGATTTTCCAAGTGGTTTTAAGTGGTATTATGGGGAGATAAGTCTAGTTATGATGTGATGGATTATGTTTGATGTGTGTATGCAGGTATGATGTTGCCTGTATGGTGATGGTGTATGTTTATGTATGTTCCTTATTATGTATGTATGTCTTCCCTTGGCATTGCATTGCACATTAATAAATGTAATGAAAGTATTATGTAACGTAAAGTGGAAGATAATGAAAAGAGGAACGTAATGAATAAATGCATGTGTTAATAAAAGAGAAAGTATTGAAAGGCTTGCAAACAATATGGATAGGATCAAATGAATAAATCTGTGATGATTTGTAAACACAATTCAATGAAATTCACACAAAGTAATCACATCAAAACAAGATATCAATAAAATTCAAGTTTTCATTAATATCAAGCTAAGACAATTACAAGTATGAAAGCAGATTCGAATATCTTGTGTATTCGTTACTATCTACGTGCAAATCTAAGCTATTTATATTGAAAACAAAAAGTAAAGGAACTAACAAATTACACAAATAGTCCCTGTACTATTACAAACTATCAAAAGACAAATAAAGACAACATGTTAATCTTTCTTAGAGCACTTAACAATACTCCCCAAAGATTGACATGGTCTTCTGTCTTCAAACTCTTCAAGCTTTGACTGCTAACTTTATCTTCAATTCTATCTTCAGCCTTGACTTTATCATTCAAAGTAATCTGCTGGTTCTTCTTTGACTTTGAACATTGGCTTCTGTTTGTACATATCTAATTCTTTCAAACCTTTTGATATTGCAGACTTGAATTTACTTGCAAAAATGCCTTGTTCGGGTTTAGCTTCATTTGTTTTAATCTCCATCTTGTCCATTCTCTCCAATGTGTCTTTTGAAAGACATGAAATATCAACATTAGCATATAACTCAATAGGCTTGTTACTTTCCTTTGAGTACACTTCTAATACCCCTTTCCTTGATATTCTCATGAATTCAATATCTTTAATATCTTTCTTGACAATGTTGGCATACGCAAGAGCTTTTCTCAAAGATATTCTTTCCATGGCAGCATTCATCACATAAATAATAGAAATGAAATATTTCTTATCTTGCTCAGCTACTTCAGGAGAGACTTTCTCAATTTTTGTACTGACAAAAATGAAATATAAATTGGATGTAACAATTTTAGTTCAAAAATTCCAAATAAAGTAATCATGTCCTCATCCCATCTTTCTAGATTTCGGACTAACTTCAACTCAAATGTCTCAGTGTTATAAAACCATCTGGGAATTGGCTTTGAGTATTGATTACCATCAATCACTTTCAGTCCAGGAGTTGTAACTTTTTCAAAATATTTATCACAAAATTCTATCAAAGAATGTTCTTCTTCTGAATGGACTCCCTTAAGCTTCTTGTTTTTCTTCATAGTAGCAAAGTACTCTTTGTCCTCTTGATCACATCTTGTGTTAAGAGAATTACTCGATCTATCCAATCTTCTTCTTAATAATTCTACAAATATCTTCCCACGCTTTGAATCAGAAGGATTGATCAAAGGTAATCTATTCAGCTCTTTTAAATCTTGCACAGGAAGTTTTATGATACTGGAGTAAAAATGATAAACATCACCTACAGCATTTACTCTCTTTATCAAAAATGCATCAAACACTTCATCATAGTTCCATGCAATGATCTTTACTTGGTTGGTAAAATCTGGAGCAATCATAGCATTCAACAGTTCAGCAACTGATTGTCCTTTTTGCAATATGTTTCTTACCAAGTCTCCGGTTGTTCTTGAACTATCAAGAATATGCCTTTGTTCAGTTGATGCTTTATAAGTCTGTCTTTCTGGATCAGCAAACATTTCTATCAATTCTTTTCTATGAGCATGAGCATCATCAAATCTTGACATTTGTTTTATCTCCGAGGCTTTAACATTCTTGTTCTTTTTGTTATTTCAAGATATTGAGGGTTATCTGTATTAAGCACTATCATTTTCTTCATTTGTTTCTCAGTCTCTTGAAAGCTTCTGACAAGATTTCTCAGAGATACAGATTGAAATCTCTTCAACTTCCTCCAAGGGTAATTTCTAGATTGCAACCATGATCTAAGAGCTGGAATACTCATATCATCTGGATCAGGATGGTGCAACTCAGAACTGGACAATTGTTCTACATTTATTACCTATATTGTTCTTGTCCATTCACCATGCTCAACAACAATCTCATTTGGATCTATTGAAGCAACTGACTCTGCATAGATACATTTCTCGTATTCATCATTAATCTGAGAAACAGTCAGTCCATCCAAATATACTCGATTGTATTTCATGTTCACAAGATAATTATATTTTTCTTCAAAGTCTTGTGGTACTTCATCTTGTTCTTGAATATGTTCTTGTGAAGAGAAATGTGACACAAATTCAGCTTCATCAATATCTTCATTATCTAGTACTTCATCATACCAATCATCATTGTATATTTCTCCAATATCATCTAAAGCATCAATCTGTTCTTGAACATTTTGCTCTTCAATGGATTCTTCAGTTCTTTGAAGCATAGAAGAAGATTCAGTTTGACCAATATCTTCTAATTCATTCACTTTCCTTTTTCCTTTCTTTGCTCAAGATTTTCTTCAACCTGCATCTCAGTACTGATCAAATGTACTCGTGATATAGATTTCTGAGCTTCTCTTTCCTTTAGCAATTCAGCTTTGAGATTTTCATTTTCTTCAGATAATTTCTTGAATTTCTCCTCAAGACTATCATAATCTTTAATCATTACTTCAAAGTTCTTTATCACGTCTTCTTTATCTTTGGCAAAACTAACAATCTTTTCATCTTTTAATGCATTTTCTTCAGACAACTTTAAATTTTCATCTATGAGCTTTTGAATTTCTTTTTCACAAGATCTGATTATCTCTTTCATTCTTTCATTTTCCACGTTCAACTCTTCAATCTCTTTTTCTTTGCTTAAATTATCTTCTTTCAATTTTTCAATCTCATCAATGTCAACTAGACACATTGTGTGACATACTAACAAGGATTTCTTCTGCTCCTTCATTTGTCTCAATTTCAAATACTGGATTGAATAAAATATCATTTATAAAATCATACTCAAATGTTTGATTTTGAGAATTTCTTTCTTGTACATCTTCCTCAACATTTTCTTCAATCATAGGTTGTGTCTCATTTACAGTATCTTCTGCATTTCTTTCTTCATTTCCTTCTTGATTTGCTTCAGTGGCATCATCATTTCCATCATCATCATCATCATCACTTTCTTCACTTGATGAAATTTCAGACACATCATCCTCACTTTCTTCATCAACTTCTACATCTTCAATCAGATCATTTGGATCTATTGGTTCTTCTTCAGTTAGATGGAAGTGTGGTTGAGTAATATCAACTTCATCCATTGATACATTCCTGATATAATCAAAAACTGGAATGTTTTGAGCACGAGTGATCATTGCCAGTCTTTTGTAAACAATCTCTGACATGTGCTCTAACTGAATCTTTTCACCAATAACTTCTTCAGCATACAGATCTGGATTTGCATCATTAATAAGAAGTTGAAGAAATCTTAGGTACATCAAATACATATGCCTTACTCCTCTTTCAAGATTAAAAATGAATCCATTCATTATCCACTTAGCCATATTAAATCTTCTGTTTGTGGATAAGGCTATAATTGGAGATGCAATGTCTACAGGAATGAATCCCAACCCGCACTTCTTTTTGACGTGCAATGTTGAAAGATATAGCATAAAAGCTTCCAATGCTTAAATACACGAGCTCTAAAAAATTGCTTCTTAGGGAAATGATCTGGATGACCCATCTATATAAAAACTTCTCTACATTCATTAAATGTATTCTGATAAATCTTCAGATTCATTATCACCCAGTCTTAGAGCTTGTCTAATTGCTTCTTTAGAAACTTCAAGCATTCTTTCTGATGTGATGAAGGCTCTTAAAACTTTGTTTCCTTGATCATATCTTTTAATTTGAGCAGTTTCCAGAATTTCTAATCATTCTTCCATTTATCATGGGCCTTGCACACATAGCATACACATATTTTGTTCTGAGTAGAAATCTGATAATATCTTCATATCTAGTAGCTTCTCTATTTCATCATCTAAAAATGTAGCTACATTACGCTTTGGCTCAAATTTTAAATCTGCCATCTGCAAAACACAACAAAAGTATTATGAGAACATTGAATATTGATTAATGAAATTTATTTCTATATATGACTTTTGATTTTGACTTTTTAATTTGACCTTTTATTTTTACTTTTGAATTGAGATTCAAGTTGTAAAGCTTATCTTTATTCATTTTGAATTTATTATCTAACAGATCAATTTTAATTATTTTTTTCAAAATATGACTGCTTGTTCGTCTTCTTCTTCTTCGACTATGAAAATCGTCTGAGTTCATAATCAACAAATCTTTTTCACTTTTAGATTAAAAATAATGCATCAACAGACTCACAAATCTGTTCTTATCTAATAATCCAGTGTAAATTTTTTATATGATACTCATTTGATCAGATTAAACTTGGATTATTATGGTTCGAACGCCCAAATAGCATTCAAACGACTATAGTAATGCACTGATTTAACCCAAAATTTATATATTTGAATCACAAACTTACGTTTATATATTCAAATACAATGTATACTCAAATGATTTGAATCGATTTAAGATGAAATACGGATGTGTTATGCTCGACAGTTGCAGTTCGAGGGTTTTGTTCTCAGATTTTGAAATGTAAATGATAAATATGCATAAGTGTTCAATTTATATAAGTGAAATTTTAGGCGTATGAGCCCTGTTCAGACGTATGGTCCCTGTTTGGGCGTATGAAAACCTAGAATTCACTTATTTTGTTAGACGCATGAGCACTGTGTGCGTTTTAAATCAGACGCATGGGAACTGTTCAGACGCATAAGCATGTTTAGGCGCTTTTGCACTGTTCAGTCGCATGGACTTTGTGAAACGTCTAAACTTGAAATTTTGAAACTATTAGACGCATGAGACATGACAAACGTCTAACACAGAAACACTATTTAGACGCATGGGATTATCACAAACGTCCAACACTTGTAATTTTCATAGATGTATTACAACTGTTTAGACGCATGGGAATGAATCAAACATCCAACATTTTGTATAATCCTGAAAATTTCATCATGCTCCTATTGAGGCGCATGTGCACTGTTTAGGTGCATGAGTTGACTTTCATGATTTAAACACTTGTGATTTCCAATTTCTTTGCTTACACACTTTTTACCATTTAGATCCTCAAATTTTGAACTTTTTGCATATTGCACTTTCAATTTATAAAATTTTTATTTTCTATTTCATTTTAAATTTCTTTTGTCCCTTCATTTTAGTCTCAACATAAAATCAAATATCATCTTATTTACAACTTAAAAATCATTTATTTGCAAAGATTATATAGATTCATATTATAATTTTCAAACACATTCTATTTTCAGTTTACACAAATACTTTGAACATAAAGCATCATCCTTTCAATTCAACATTTCAAATTTTGATTATGATTATTGAATATTTTCTGAGAACAACTCTTTCAGTTATTACTCCCCCTAAACTTTTAAGTTTGAAAAACTTATAAGTTTCTTATGAAAGAGAATAAGATCACACAGCACATTGAGACATTGCCTTCACACACAAGACATGCTTAAAAGAAAAATGAAAATAGAATTAAAATCTAAGATAATCACAGAGTAAATGTCTGCAGAGAGATCATATTAGTGAAGATCAACACATTAAAATAAAATAAATGTGGAGAGTCATAGACAATGAAAAAATCCTGATCAAGTGTGTTCCAGGTCATTGATATCACAGCAAAGGAGACACAAGATCTAAGGACAGACAATGAGTGTTTTTGACACAATTATCAACTCGCTTACTTTTCAATTTTGGATTGATTAGTGTTGATTTAGATATGACATGATGTAAAGCATACAGAGACTAAGAGAGCTCAACTATCGTCATGAAATGTAAGAAAGAACACATGCTCAACTTATTACCTGAAACATAGATATCACCAGAGTTCATGTTACTAAGTGTATAGAGGATGATCATGGATAACCATTTGATCAGCTCTGACTATTCATTTGAATAGGTTGTGCACATTGGCATCTTTTTGCATCAAAAAGAGAATCAGGTCTCTGTAATGACTTACAACAAAGGATATCTCAGTACTTCAGGTCTATGATGACTCATAACAGAGAAGTGAAATGATGCTTTGTAACAGATCTCATGATTTCACATAGTTTCAACAGGTGTGAGAGATGGATCTTAACAAACATTCATTCTGATAAGCTAAAACAACTCAAAAGTACTCAGATGAATACACACAGCATGTATGTTTAGTTTGATCACAAGAATTTACTTCTTCAGCATAATAGTCAGATATTGTCTACACATCATATCTGATCATGTCTAAACTTTATTAATGAGTGAAGTATGCAACTGATCTCACTAGTGTACTATCATTTCTCACATGTTGCAAAACATAATCCTTTCTAAAAAAAGTATTGTTGTATTTTTGATATATATTGTTGTATTTGATTTTGCTATGAAAAACATAAAATCACACACACACAAAATATAAACAGGCAAGTAACAATGAGAGTATCACTTATTATGATCTTTTGATTTAGGAAGATCACATATGATTTATAAGACCAATTGATTCTACTAAATACTCAAACCGTCCTGGTAGGAAGGCTTTAGTAAATAGATCTGGCAATCTTTTTTCTGTTGCAATTTAAATCAATATGATTAATCCTTTTTCAGAGTTATCTCTAAGAAAATGATATCAAATTTCGATATGCTTTGTTTTTGTGTGTTGAACAGGATTAGCTGTTATGAACATAGCAGCTGTGTTATCAATGTAAATTGGTGTTTTAAGAAAGTCGAATCCATAATCTAGTAATTGATTTTGCAACCAAAGGATTTGAGAACATCCTGCTAATGCAGCAATGTACTCAGATTCTACAGTTGAAACAGAAACATTTGTTTGTTTCTTACATTGCCATGAGACTAATCTGGGACCAAGAAATTGACACCCACCCAAAGTAGATTTTCTATCTTGACAACATCCACCATAATCACTATCTGTATATCCATATAGTTCAAAGTTACTGTCGTAAGGATACCAAAGCCCTAAGGTTGGTTTACCTTTGAGATACCTGAATATCCTTTTGATAGCAATTAAGTGAGATTCTTTCGGGTCTGATTGATACCTGGCACATACACAAACAGCATACATAATGTCCGGTCTAGATGCAGTAAGATACATCAAAGATCCAATCATTGATCTGCATAACTTTTGGTCAATAGATTTTCCTTTTGGATCAGGTTCAATCTTGGTGTTAACATCTGCTAGAGTTCATATGGACTAACAGTCTTGCAACTTAAATTTCTTTAAGAGCTTGTCAACAAACTTTTCTTGATTGATGAAGATTCCATCTGTAGTTTGCTTGACTTGAAGTCCAAGAAAGAAGTTAATCTCTCCCATAGAACTCATTTGGAATCGAGATTTCATGATTTCTTCAAATTCATTGCACAATTTTGAACAGGTAGAACTAAATATGATGTCATCAACATACACTTGTACACATAAAAGATCATTATTATCCTTCTTTATGAATAAAGTTGGATCAATTTTCCCTCGTGTGTATCGATGTTGGATTAACTGTTGTGATAATGTCTCATACCAAATTCTAGGGGCTTGATGAAGTCCATAAAAGCTTTACTCAGTTTATATACTCGATGTGGAAATTGTGCATCCTCAAAGCCTGGAGGTTGCTTCACAAACACATCGTCAGTGATTGGACCATATAGAAATGCACCCTTTACATCCATTTGATACACCTTGAAATTCATGAATGAAGCATAAGCCAGAAAAACTCAAATTGATTCAAGTCTTGCAACTAGTGCAAACACTTCATCATAATCTATACCTTCTTCCTATGTGTATCCCTGTGCAACAACTCTCGTTTTATTCCATATTACAACACCACGATCATCAGTCTTATTTCTAAATAACCATTTTGTGCCAATTGCATTTTCTCCTTCAGGTCGATCCACCAAATTCCACACTTCTTGTTTGCGGAATTGAAGTAATTCTTCTCGCATGGCTGCTATCCAACCATTGTCTTTAATGCTTCGGTAACATTTTTAGGAACAATTTGAGAAAGAAAACAAGAGTATAAGCATATGTTTGCTTGTTCTGATTTACTCCTTGTTGTTCTCTCATTCAATGAACCAAATTTGAGAAATTGGATGATTCTTGTGAATGCGAGATGTAGTAATCTCATCACATTGAACATTAACATCCAGATTTGTTTGATTTAAGTTGGAAAACTCATGTATCAAAATAGAAGAATGGCATTGAAGTTTGGAACTTGAGTAGGTGAATTGACGAAGTAATCAAAGTTACCTGTATCAACTACATCACCTCAATGGATGATGTTCCAGACTCAGGTATCACAAACTCATTACCATTATTAGGAATATTTTGTGATTCTTCCTTATTAATTGACTCTGAATGATCTGAAACTGTATTTTCATGGTTTTGTATTGTTGAATCCTTGACAAATGACAAAAATGGGTAGTCTGAGCTTGAATCATCTGGGTCATCAGAATCTGAATCTTCACTGAAAGATCCAAGATCTCCTTTTGAGTTCTTCTTATCTGTAGAATTAAGACAATTTGGTTGATCAAAAAAATTAGATCGAAAAGAGTTTGATAATGAATCTAGATCAAATAACCATGCAGGACCATTTGAAACTGATGGAAAAGAATTTTCTAGAATTTAACGTTGAATGTTTCAAGGATTACATTCGTCCTAGAGTTGTAGACTCGATAGGCTTTGGAACTGATGAATATCCAACGAAAAATCCATTATCAGATTTTGCTTCAAATTTTCTTAATTGATCACTTGAATTAAGAATCATAACAGGACAACCAAATGATTTTAAAAAGTTTATGTTCGATTTTCTGCCAAACATTAACTCATATGGAGTTTTCAGTTTATCTTTGACAATTAAAATTCCATTCTGAACGAAACATGTAGTTATATTGCTTCATCCCAAAAAGTGATAGGGATTTTTGCATGCATCGCTAACATAGAACGAGCAGCTTCAATCAGTGTTCTATTCTTCCTTTCAGCAACTCCATTTTGTTGAGGAGTTCTGGGAGCACTGAACTGATGAGCTATCCCTTTCTGTGCACAAAACATTTCAATGTTAGCATTTTTGAATTTTCTTCCATTATCACTTCTTATTATTTTCACTTTGTTGTCTAATAGATTTTCAACTTTAATGATAAATTCTTTTAGTAAATCAGTTGTTTCAGATTTGGCATAAAGAAGAAAACCCATGAAAATCTTATGAAGTCATCAATGATAACTAAAAATATGATTTTCGTCCAATACTCTTGACATTTGTTGGTCCAAAAAGGTCCATATGTAACATCTGCACAGGTTTGGATGTTGAGTTTATAGGCTTGGACTTATAAGATGATCTATGTTGCATTCCCTTCAAACATGCTGAGCAGTGATCATTTGTTGCAAACTTCTTGGATGGAAGTCCAATGACATGATTTCCTGCTACAAGCTTGTTCATGTTCTTGAAGTTTGAATGACCGAGACGTCTATGCCAAAGCTGGCTTTCATCATTTAGTGTCTTTGCAATTACGCATGTTGTTTCAGTTGAAGGATCAACTTGAGACATATCCAATTTGTATACATCTCTGTCTCTCTCAGCTGTAACAATCACCCAATCTTTGCTTATCTTGAAACCTGGCTTCAAAACATAACAGAATGAATTATCAAATAGAACAAAATAAGATTGTCACATATTTGAGATACGCTTAAAAGATTAAAGTTCAACTGTGAACAAAAGTTGACTTTATCAAAGCTTATTATCCCATTGGATATTGTTCCTTCTCTAGTTATTTTTCCTCCAGCATCACCACCAAAGGCGACGTGAGTTCCATCTTTTGACTTAAAGTCTTGTAACAAGGCAGTATTGCCTGTCATGTGCCGACTACACCCACTATCCACATACCATGTATTGATTGGTCTTATTGGGCGTGCCTGCATTACAAGAAAGTTAAGTTGAAATATCTACCCAAGCCGAAATGGTCTTGGGCTTTCCAAATTTATCAACAATTGTAAATTGTTTATAATGGAGATTATTCGAATCAGGTTTATTTTTGATGAATTTACCAATTTTATTTTGAAACTTGTTTGATTTATTTTTGTGAACATTCATACCATTTGATTGATCATCTTTTGAAATGTATTGATGACTAACAATTTTATTATTCATCCTTACAGGTCTTGGTATGAAGTGTTCTTGCATGTTATGTATTGAGCTCATATAATTCTTCTTAGGAAAAGATCTCAAACCTACATTAGGTTGATTAATGTCTCTTTGATATCCATTAGTTTGATTTCTCAAATACTGTGGATTAGCAAATCCTTTGCTCATGTTTGGTTTTGCAAAGTTTCTAGTGGGAGATCTATTTCTAAAGTAACAATTTGCAGTGTTGTGAGTCTTTTCATCACAATAAGTATAATATTTGTTATAATAACAATCTGTTGTCGAATGATTTCTCATGTCACATATGTGACAGTACTTGTTGAAGTAGCACTCAGCAATATTGTGATTATTCATATCACAAATTTCACAGTACTTTTGTGGAGTTAAAAATAACTTTTTGTTAACTTTTGACAATGACATAATGTTTGATTTTGGTGTCAATAGTTAAACTGTTGTCTTTCATTTTTCACAGTTTGATTTTGTGTTAGATTATTGTTCATTTGTTTAACATGAAGTTCCTTCTTGAATATATTAGGAACAAATCTTTTTGCTACAACGGAAGTCTTTGAATCTGAACTAGATTTCAGATCAGAGTTTGATTTGTTCATAATATTTGCTTTATTATTTGGAAGAGAATTCATATTTAACATACCTGCTCACACAAATTTAATTGGTTTTAGTTTTGATGTTTGATTTGTTGCTTTAATCAAATTTTTTGATCTTTTGTTTTGTTCAGATGTTGCTTTTGCAGATTTCTTTCTTCTTCTTTGGTTCTTTGATTTAGAAGAACTTGGTTTATTTTCAGATTGAACATCATCAAAGAAGATTCCTTTTTTGATTGTCATTGTTTCATATTGATGGTGTTTGAATCTTCTGATGTTCCTTTCTGTTGTTTATCCTTGTTTTGAACTCTGAGTTCTTCTATTACATTATGAATTTGATCAGAAGATATATTTTGTTTTGGTTGCTTTGGTTCATATGATTTTATCTTGATTGGATGACCATTTTTGATTTTTTCTTGATCTTTTTCAACAAACACTTGAACATTTTCTTTTTCTTCTTCTGCATTCTTGTTTTATGATCTGGAAGGCTTTAAGCTTTGCTTTATTTTCAGGTGAATGATCATGAGTATTGAAATTCTCTGGTAGTGTGTTTGTGATAGATTCAGGCATAGGTTCATGAGTGAAACCTAACCCTGCTTTTTGTTTATCTTTCCTTTCACTGATTAGTTTTTCTACTATCATTTTTGAACTCTTTACTTTTGCAAGATGAACTTCAGTAGCAGCATGTGCTATTTTCTGTTGTTCAAGATTCTTGGTCATCTCTTCTAGTTGTTTTGTAACAATTTCTAATTCTTTGATTGTTTTGTTCCATGAAGTTTGAAGAGAGATAATCTTTTGATCTGTAGTTTTATGATCAGATTTCAGTTGGTTATGCATAGATTCCTCTTGTTTTAGCCTTTCACAGATTTTGAATGAATAGTTTCTGTAGTATTCAACATGTTCATAGCATGATTTGGTGCAAAGCTTTTCTCTTACTTCTGATGGTATTTCAGGAAATTTTGGAACTGTGATTTCAGGTGCTGAAGTAGAAGAGTTAACCTTTAGTTGATCACACTGAACCATTAGAGCTACTTCCTCTGTATCCTCTTTAGGATCAGACTTGTCACTCCAATCATAGTCATCTTCCTCTTCATCATTTTCCACTTTTGGGTAATTGTTTTCTGACCAATCTTCTTCTTGAATTTCTTTAATAAGAGATAAACTTGATGTTAATTCATTTGTAAATTGATCTGCATATGCACTCCAATCATATCCATCTTTTATGCTGACTACTAGTGCTTTCTTTGATTCATCAGATGATTTGGTTTCATCTTTAAGCTCTGGCATAGGAAGACTTTGATAAGGCTTTTGAAAAGTCTTCTGAGCTTGTTGAAACCTTTAATTATATGAGCTTGATTGAGCACTTCCTCCATTATTCCTTGGAGCTTTGCATTCTCTTGAGAAGTGTCCATAACTGTTGTAGTTAAAACATCTAGCTTTTGACTTGTCAAATCCAACAGTCTTGTTTGCACTAGGCTTGTATTTCTTGTTGACATAAGAATGTTTTTGAGTCCTGTAGGCAATCATCATTATCTGCCAGTTCAGGTCCATCTCTTTAACATCTTCAGGATCCATTTCAAATAAATCCTACAAAATAATATCTAGTTGAGTTAAATGGCTACCTTGATATGCTTGAAAGCTAGCCATAAATGTAGTAAATGCAATTTTGGACTCTGCATCCTCTAATAGGATGTTAATCACATCTTTAACTTTGCTAGATTTAGCAGAGTTAGATGATGAAGAAGTCTCTGTCTGAATATTTAATGATTGGGACTGTGGTTTATGAGGAGATTGAGAATGAGACTGAGTCGTATATGCAGGTGCACTGGTAAATGATGAGTCAGTGAAAAATCCTGTTCCAACAAACAGATCTCCTTCTTCTTCAGAACTTTTCTAACTCTTTGCCATGAATGCATTTTCTATGGTGGTTGCAGGAGAAGCAACAAACTGATATTGAGACATTGATGCTGCTCTATCATTGCTCCTTGAGCTTTCATCAATCTCCATTGATTCTATTTTTGCAATAAGAAGATCTAGATCCATTGGAAACTTCTCAGTATGCTTTAGTAGAGTTACAGTTTGTTTCCATGATGATGGTAAAGCATTGAGTAGTCTGATATTTAAATCTTCAAGATCAAGTTTGAGTAGTCTGAGATTTAGATCCATTGGAAACTTCTCAGTTATGAGTTGAACAAATCTGTTCATCATCTGATTTATTGTCTCTCCAGATCAATGTTGAAACAATTCTAATTGTCTTTTCAACTTTTGTTTCTTTAGATTTTGAATCTCCTTACCCCTTTCACAAATGATTTTCAATGCTTTATATAGTGTATATCCGGTTTGATATGCATCAAGCCTTGTAAGAACTTCCAAAGGTAGTCCTTTACACATCAATGAATAGGCTTTAATATCATTCTTAACTCTTTTCAGATCATCTCCTTGAAGATCATCTTCTGGATAAGGTTCTGGAGAATCTTTAGTATACACAAATCCTCTTCAGGTCCATCAGTTGTTATAGGAATGTATGGTCCTTTTTTTATAGATTTCCAGAGATCAGTGTCAATGGAATTAAAGTGCTGTTTTAGTCTAAGAGACCAATTTTTGAAATCAGCTCTATTTTTTAGTTTTGGAACTATGTTTTCAGAATCTTCTGATCTTACCATTCTTATATTTTGTTGTTTTCTTATATTTTGAATTTAAAAAAATGAAAAGGTTTTCAATAATTTTCTAAAAAAAATTCTAAGTATCAAGGTTAAAACATCTGAACAGTATTCAAACGCCTCAACAGTTGATGCGTCTAATTGAGAAACATCTAAGGGAATGCCTTAGAAAATTTTCCAAAACGTGTAAGTATTAATGCGTCTGGAAGGTTTAAAGCGCCTAAACAGTTGTCAAACGCTGAATAGTTGTCAAACGCCTAAACAGTTGTCAAGCGTCTAAACAGTTATCAAACGTCTAAACAGTTGTCAAACGTCTAAACAGCTATAAAGCGCCTAAACAGTTGTCAACTCAACAAAGGTGATACGTCTCAGATTCTTCTCTTCAACAGTACTCAAACGACTACTAAGAACGTCTACACAGTATTAATGCGTCTAACACTTAGACAAATTCATTCAATCTCAGCTCATGCGACATATTCATCATCTTCAAATGAATGTAACAAACTCAAATCTTTTGAATTCTTCAAATGTTGATGAATTCGATTGAAACTTTTCAATTAAACAAGTTTTATGCCAATAAACATTCTTCTTAATATCTATTTCTTCAATTTCAACAACAAATCACTCAATTTTGAGATTTTCAGTTCAAAACTTCAAACCATTTTCGAACAACAAATTCAACAAATTGACTTGAATTTGATGAATTGATCTGCTAATTGTGATTCAAATCATGTTTCTCATGATAAAACACAACTGAAATTCACAAATTTTCAATTGAATTGTATCTCAATCACAGATTCAGTGAGATTTTTAGGTTTTCAAGTTCGATGAACTTAAAAAGGAAATCAATCACTAACAGCTTACCAACGGCTCTGATACCATTAGATAGGATCAAATGAATAAATCTGTGATTATTTGTAAACACAATTCAATGAAATTCACACAAAGTAATCAAATCAAAACAAGATATCAATAAAATTCAAGTTTTCATTAATATCAAGCTAAGACAATTACAAGTATGAAAGTAGATTCGAATATCTTGTGTATTCGTTACTATCTACCTACAAATCTAAGCTATTTATACTGAAAACAAAAAGTAAAGGGACTAACAAATTACACAAATAGTCCTATACTATTACAAACTATCAAAAGACAAATAAAGACAACATGTTAATCTTTCTTAGAGCACTTAACAAATATGTACAGAGGTGCACGGCTCTAAATGACTTAGACTCTACCGCGTGAGGTTCAGCAAATCCTAAAGTGTGCACACAAGTGTTCCAGTCTTTGTGACTGACCTTCAGTGGTGTTATCCATTTCTATGGGGTTGTTACCTATTTCTATGGGGGTGTTACCCATTTCTATGGGGGTGTTACCCATTTCTATGGGGGTGTTACCATTTCTATTGGGTGCTATACCCATTTCTATAGGGGTGTTACCCATTTCTATAGGGGTGTTACCCATTTCTATAGGGTGTTACCCATTCTATAGGGGAGTTACCCATTTCAATGGGGGTGTTACCTATTTCTATAGGGTGTTACCCATTTCTATGGGGGTGGTACCCATTTCGATGGGGGTGTTGTTACCTACAATGTTGGGGGTGAAATATATGATGGTTACTTGAGCTACGTATAACTTCGGGGGTATGGCATAAAGCCAAGCATAGATATGAGGTGAGCGACTTTGTGTTGCAACAGACTTGACAGAGGTCTTTGTCCATGAGACGAGATAATAAGGTGAGCGACTTTGTGTTGTAACAGACTCGGATAGAATTCAGTCCCTATGATTGACTGATATGGGATCTTTGTCGCGTATCCAGGTGATGTGTCAGTCTTTGGACATGAGTCGGTGGTTTGTGAGCAGGCCCCGGCACAGCATCAGCTTTCGAGCATGAGTCGGGGATATTGCACGAGACAAGATTCGAGTAATAAAGAGTAATGAATGAAAGATAATGATGGAAAGAACGAACATATGAATGAATATTAATGAATTATCGTAATAAATTACTAAGCAGGATCCTTGTCATTCGACCTCAGTAATCGTGGCTGAGTGCCACGAAGAGGGTAAAGTCTGAGCGGATCTAGTAAGAGAAGTGAACGATAATGTAATACGTTGAATGAACAAAGTTAATGAACGTAATGATAATGATAATAATGATATTATCTGTATGTACGTATGATGTATGATCACAAACGGTTGTAAAGTATAGTATGATTTGAAATAAAGTAAAGGACGGTTTAACAGAGAAAAGTATGTTTTATTATAAAACTAGAACTCATTCAGCGTCGCTGACTTTTGTATGCATGATAGTTGGCAGGTATTTCTTGATGCTGAGGAGTTGCAGGCATGGATGCATAAGCTACTAGGAGCATTTTGAGGCTGGCATTCGTATTTTGACATGTCTTTGTATTTTGAGATGAAAACAAATGTTGTAAATGAATGAAATGACATGTTTTTAGTTATTAATGAAAGTTTTAAATTCCGCTGCAAAATAAATGTACGTTTTATAATGTTTTAAGTGCAATGGATGACCAACTGTGAGGTGCTCGGGAATGGGGCCTACACTGATGAGTTGTTAAGTAATGATCAGCTCCTATCCATAAATGCTGGACCTCAGTACATGAATCCCATTTAGGGTTTTGGCTTGACCATTTCCCTAAAATTCAGCCATGTGGTTGGAGTAAACAGTGAGGTTAACGGTAAAAGCAATGTAGTAAGGTGATTGGGTAAGAAAGGAGATGATTTCAGGGAAGTCGGCATCTCTTGAAGAGTCAAGAAGTGCGACTTGGTTGTGCTGAGGGTTAAGTGCCATTGGAGAAAGGTGAATGTGGATGATTTTGAGCTTGGGTAAAGTTGGAGAGGAGAGAAATTTCCAGGGCACTAAAAATTGCAAGTAAGAAGATGAAATTGAATAGTCGAGATTATTTAAAAGAGGGTAGGAAGGCAGTAATAGGGGTTAGGATAAGGTGATGTGATGGTTTAGTGGATGAATTGACAGTGGCGGTAAGGATAAAATCAGTTAAATAATCTAATATCGTTAACAAAATCTTTGTTTTTTATAGTGTGGGGTCCAAGAGATTTAAGTTACACAGTAGAATCTTTCTTTCAAATGTAAAACATTTCCGAAGGTAATTTGTCTTCCGAAGGCCATTCTCACTTCCGAAGAAAAATTTTGCTTCCGAAGGTTAAAGTTGCTTTCCGAATGGAGAGTTTGTAAACCTCACAAGTAGATCTGATATGTAATCAATCGCTTCTTCCGAGACCAAAAGCTCTTCCGAGAAGAAAAATTATCCTTTGAGAAATTATGCTTCGGAAGATATAAGAATAACTTCGGAGGGTTAATTTCTCTTCGAAAGAAATTTACACTTAGAAAATTTTCAGAAAGATCTTTTGTAACATGGCTTAAATTGTATTGATAGAAGACATTACATATGAAAAGGTTTTCAAAAGACGTGATCTAATCAATGTTTATCATCCCGATAGCTGTTATGAGATACTTAAATCTATGCTCATCAAAAGCTTTGGTGAACAAATCAGCATATTGTTCATTTGACTCAACTTTGATTAGTTTAATCAAATTTTTCTCATGAATATCTCTAATAAAATGGTACCTGATGTCAATATGCTTAGTCTTGCAGTGCTTCACCGGATTTATAGTAATAGAGATAGCACTGTTGTTGTCAATATGGATAGGAGTACTCATAAGGTTAAATCCATATTCTAACATCTGATTTTGAATCCATAGCAGTTGAGCACAGCAGCTAGCAGTAGCAATGTATTCAGCTTCAGGAGTTGATGTAGAGACACAAGATTGTTTCTTGCATTGCCATGAGATGATCCTTCCACCAAGAAATTGACATCCTCCTAATGTTGATTTCTTGTCAATATTTCAGCCATCATAGTTACTATCAGAGTATCCATAGAGATTAAAATCCTTGTTTCTGGATACCAGAGACCTAATTTAGGTGCTCCTTTGAGGTATCTGAGGATTCTCTTAACAACAGCTAAGTGAGACACCTTTAGAGCAGCCTGATATCTTGCACAAATACAAGTAGCAAACATGATATCAGGTCTATTGGCAGTAAGATACATCAGAGAACCAATAGTTTCCTTATACTGATGTTGATCAGTGTCCTCCCCCTTAATGTGAGGACAAAGATTATGGTTTCTGGGTATGGGTGTCTTGGTTGGCTTGCAATCCTTGTTTTCAAATCTTTCTAAGATCTCAGAGACATACTTAGATTGAATAATGAAGAACCCTTCCTTCATTTGCTTCACCTGAATTCCAAGGAAAAAGTCCATATTTTCCATGAAGCTCATCTCAAACTTTTTCTTATTATGCTCTCAAAGTCCTTACACATTTGGACATTTAAAGAACCAAATATGATGTCATCAACAAAGACTTGAATGAGAAAGATGTCCTTTCCAGACTTTTTGATGAAGAGAGTCTTGTCAATGGTACCTCTAGTGTAGCCATTCTTCAGAAGAAACTGAGATAGAGTCTCACACCATAGCCTAGGTGCTTGGTGTAGCCCATATAGAGCTTTATCCAATTTGCACACATAGTTGGGGTGTTGTGGGTCTTCAAATCCTGGACGTTGGCATACATCGACTTCCTTATCTATATCCCCATATAGAAAGGCACACTTGACATCAAGTTGATTGACAGTGAAGTCCTTGGATGCAGCATAAGCAAGGAAGATCCTAACTGCCTCAAGTCTTGCAACTGGTGCAAAGACATCAGTATAATCAATTCCTTCCTCTTGTGTTTATCCTTGAACTACAAGTCTTGCTTTGTTCTTGATGATCAAGCCTCTATCATCTCTCTTGTTTCTGAAAACCCATTTAGTGCCTATTGGTACTTGACCAGATGGCCGCGGAGATAGGTTCCATACCTTCTGTCTCTTGAATTGAAGCAGCTCCTCTTGCATCGATTCAAGCTAGCTACTATCTTTTAAGGCATCTTCTACCTTCTTGGGTTCCATCTGGGATAGAAAGCATGAGTACAAGCAGACATTCCCATGATCAGTCTGTCGTCTTGTTCTCACACCCTCAGTGACATCCCCTATGATGTTCTCAGTAGGATGAGTGTTATTAATCGCAAGACGAGGAATCACTTCCAGTTGCAGAGATAGATCCAGATTGGACATATTCTGCTTAGGAACTTGAACACTCTGTCCAACTGCTATATCAAAATCATTCAATGAGGACTGATTGAATCAGTGAGAAACGTCATCAATGGTTGGTTGTGAAGTGGTGTTAACAGTTTCTTGTCCCTTCAAAACATTACTTCCTTCTGCCTGGTGTTATGCTGGATCACCTGATGAGTTTTGAGGCTTAGTAAGTATTCACTTGTAGAAGTTTCGCTATCCTTGATATGGTCAAGCTATCAGATCTGTGAATGGTGGAAACTTCATTTATTGATGCTCTTGGAGAATTTGGACTAGGTCTGGGTAGCTCAAACAGTTGATTATCAGTAGCAGCATCAGCATCATTTTGAGCTTTTCAACTGAAACATTCTCACAAGAAGGTTTAGAATAGTTTGGAAACAGTTCTAAATCAAAGATATGATCAGGGCCATTCCCCCTAACACAAGGAGTGTGCTCATTAACAACTATGTTGGATGACTCCTCAAATTTTTGATTCTTAATGTTGTATACTCTATAAGATTTGGAGCTAGAAGAGTACCCTACAAAGATAGCATCGTCCGACTTTTCAGCAAACTTTCCTAAATTGTCTTTTCTGTTATGTATGGTACACCTGCTGCGAAAGGACCTTAGAAAGCCAATGAACGGTGGCCTCTTGTTCCATAGCTCATAAGGGGTTTTTCCATGGGGCTTAACTACAAGAACTCTGTTCTGCACATAGCATGCAGTGCTGACTGCCTCTGCTCAGAATGTTAAAGGTAGTTTTGAATCATCTAACATAGTTCGAGCAGCCTCAATAAGTGTCCTGTTCCTCCTCTCAGCAACACCATTGGGGAGCACTATATTGTCTTGCAATCCCTTTTGAGTTACAGAATGAGTCAAGAACGAAGTTCTTAAACTCAGTCCCTTGATCACTTCTGATTATTTTGACCTTGTGGTCAATTTGATTTTTTGTTTTAAGAATAAAAGATTTTAGTGTTTCAGCAGTTTCATGTTTAGTTCTTAAAAAGATACCCATGTGAATCTTGTAAAATCATCAACTATCACAAGGCAATATGATTTCCTTGCAATGCTCATTATACTTGTGGGACCAAAAAGATCCATGTGCAATAAGTGTAATGGAGTAGTGATAGAGTTAACACATTTGGATTTGTGAGATGTCCTGTGTTGTTTCCCTTTTAGGCATGCAACACAATTATCTTTGCAGAAAAACTCCTTTTTAGGCAAACCATGTACCAAGTTATTTTTAGCCAATTTTCATTGTCTTAAAATTTACATGACACATACGTTTATGCCATAGTGTTGACTCATCACTATTAGCTTTGGAAAGAAAGCATGATACTTCACCCATTGGGGAAGCGTTTTTCATATCTAGCTTGTACATATCCCCTTTCCTGAGAGATCTAAGAAGCACCAATTCCGGAAGAATTGTCATCCCAGGGTTGGGAATAATGCACTCATGTTCTGTGAAAAGCATTTGGTGCTTTTGATGACAGAATTGAGAACACTTAACACATTGTGTTAAAGCTGTTTGACAAAGTGAACTTTGTCAACCTTTAATTTACCATTGGATATACTCCCTCTGCCAGAAATATATCCTTCGGCCTCACCTCCAAATTGGACAGGACCTCCATCATAGTTCTGAAACTGTTGAAGGAGAGATCTGTTCCCTGTCATGTGCTTGGAGCATCCACTGTCTACAATCCAGACATTGTTGTTCTTGTTATATGGATGTCCCTACACATAAGATGAGTTTGTTAGTTTTGTTTGGAAGCCCAAGCCTTGCTAGTCTTGGGTTCTTCCAAAGATAATGACATAATTGAACCAAATGTTATGCATGGGGTTTCAATAGAGGTCTTTGAAGAATAGGTTTGGGCTGCAGCATCTTCCTTGATCTTTCGGTCCATCCTTTGGTTGATCTTGGAGGATGAGCTTGTTGAAGCTTTTGTAGCATGGCCATCTTCCAAAGCTTCTTTTTTTTGGAAGAAGTCTTCACCACCTTTTCTTCTGAAGTAGTCTTCTTCTGGGAGGTTTCAAAGGAGCTTTCTTGTTCTTCTGTACTTTAGTAGCTTTTGGTTCCGAAGCCATTTTCCTTTCAGAAGAAAGAGTTTCTTCCGAAAGCAACCTGGCTTCCAAAACTAGCTTTCCCTTTTTTATTACTTGAACCGTTTGAAAAGGTCCAAATGTGAAACTTTCCTTGACTCCTTCTTTTCTAACATTTTTTGCATAATATGTGCTTGCAGGATTGTAGTAACAATCTTTTGCCATGTGGTTTTGTAGACCACACATCATGCATGCAATGTTAGTTCTTTGGGAATGTGAGGGTTGCTGTTTCTTGGGCTTCTTTTCTTCATCAGCAACTTTTCCCTTCAACTTCTGATCCTTTGGCAGGACAGAAGTGATGGTATTACATTCCTTTCTTGAATCAAAAGTACCTAACACTTGAAATCCAGCTGAGAGAAAGACACCCTTCTGCTTTGGGTCAATCTTCAGCATCGACTTAGCCACCTTTTTGGTAGTTCTTCTAGCAGCTTTAGCTCTGCTTCTTCTGGTCTTAGTGGTTAGGATTTCTTCTTCACAGGAGGAGATGGGTACATCTACCTGTTCCTTCCCTGTGGTAACCACTATTGTTGCTTCATCCTTCAACTCTTGTGAGGAAGGGTCAGCAGATGGAACCTTTTTCTCCTCAGTACCACATCTAGGCTGTCTAATACACTCATAGGAGTGTGGTGGAGAAATTTCATTGGTTCCTAACCCTCCTTTGTTCTGATAACAGAGTTTGGAGTGGGAGGATGATGCAAGAATAGCTTGGAACTTTTGCTCAGAAATAGCATGCTTCCTAGCCTGAGCCTTAGTAGTGACAAGCTGGGCTTGAGCCTTAGAAAATTTGGATATCATATATTTGATTTGAGTCTTGTAGTTGGTGTGTTCATGTTTTAAAAGTGTCACAGTTTTCTCTAACTCCTCAATTTTCTTTTGATAGTCAGATTCAACTCTTTTAAAATCAGATTTTAAGATGTTCAAAGACTCAATATCAAATCTGATTTCCATATTGTAATCCTGATAGAGTTTAACTTTAGCTATACAGGCTGGAGTGCAAAGATGTTCATATACCTGGGCATTGTCTGTTCTGGCCATGAGAGCTTGAGCAGGAGTCACATCTAGTACCATGAAGCTCCAGTCAACTTCTTGAGCCATTGCAGTTGTTTTAGTTGACTTCTCAGTGGGCTTTGAGGTTGAAGGATGTGTGGAGGCCTATGGGGTTCCTGGATTGGTCTTGGGAGCCTTTCATTCCCTTGCAAAGTTACCCAGTTGGTTACAGTTGTAACACTTTGCCTTGGTCTTGTCAAACTCGAACTTGCTCGCAGTTGGGTTTTGAGGGAAATGCCTTACAGTTCTCCTAAAAACTCTTCGCTCTATAAGTTAAAAGAGCCATCTGTTGGACAATGTCCATGTACTCTACATCATCTGGACTAAAACACTCAAGATCATCAAAGCAGTATTGAAAATGACTAGAGTGTCCACTTCCTGAGACAAAGGCACAACTTTCCTGAAAGGAGTTGTGTTGAGCCTGTTGAGACCTTGGAGTCTGAGGGAAAGTGATGTATGGTCCAGGAGAGCAGAATGGCTGCTGGTAAGTCAGGTAATGTTGAGGTTGTGGTGGTAATGAGCCTTCACTAACCATTGAAGCATTGCTAGCAGGAAGACTCATGGGTCGGCTTGTTTGGAGGCCCTTCTTACTCTCCATCTCTAGGCGATATCCATCAAGGATGCCATAGAGTTCAGTCATGGTGAGAGTGTTCAAGTTCTCTGTCCTCTTGATATAGACACTATAGAATGTCCACTCGTTTGGAAGAGCACTCATGAACTTTCTAGTAAGATCTCTAAGTTCAGGAGTGATCTTCACAGACTGAAGAGAAGAGATAAGATCCATGTACCTGAAGTACTGCTGCTGAGAGTCTCTCCAGCAATATGAGTGAAGTTCTCAAACTGCTGTTTTAGCTACTCCTTCTTTGAGTCATTGGAGCTTGAGTACATCTGAGCAAGTGCATCAAACAATTCTTTGGCAGTCGTGCAATGCTCGAATCCCACCATGATGGAGTTCGGTATTGCAGTCATGAGAATGGTCATGGCATTGTTGTCGATGTCCATCTTCTTTCTGTCTTCATCAGAGTAATCCTCCACAGCCTTTTCTATCATGGCACCGTTTCCACCGGGTGATGCCACCTTTGGCTTATACGGGCCATTGACATGGAGTTCCACATCTTGTTGTCTTGGTATCTGATGAATCCTTCCAATCTCCTGCTCCAAGACCTGAAATTTTCAGGAGTAATGATGGGAGCCTTGTCATGGTTCCCATCTCTACCTTAGACTTGTTGAGGGCCATTTGAATGAGTGGGTTGTAAGGAAGAGTGAAAAACTGGTTGATTTGGATTGTTAGATCCCGCAATCAAGAGCCTGAGAAGCTCTGAAAAACTGTTCTAGGAAGTAATTTTTAAGGTACTATTATATATTGCTTCTCAACTCAATAATACAAGACTCTTACAAACAGTGTGGAGTGAGTTACAAGGAGAACCTATATATATAATACTACCTACTGTTGGATATACTTTGATACCAGCTGGGATCCTATAACTAAAGCCTATACTACAAGACTATAGTTTAAGGTATCTCGGATAAAGTCTTATTTGAGATTTGGTAGTCAGGACATGTCCCTGACTTACCTTTTGCCACCAACTAAAGTTGGTAACATGTATTATCATGAAAAGGTGAACAGTGGAATAAAATATGGTCAACTGCATGGCTCTTTGAGAAAAAGCCATATAGTATCAGAGGTCTGCATCGGGGTGTCAGAGACCATACTTGTCTACTGGTTCATAGCAGTGTGTTCCGAAGGATAAATGGCTTCGGAAGAGTAAGTACTTCCGAAGCCGCTTATACTTCGAAAGAGGCTGCATCTTCCAAGGCTTGGACACTTCTTCTTTTCATCATACTTCGGAAGTGGTCTTCAGCTTATTCTTCTAAGATTGAACTTCGGAAGTATACACTTGACTTCGGAAGTAGAGTTCTGTCTTTGAAAGTTGATCTTTCACTTTCTCTTCGGAAGAACTCTACAACCTTCGGAAGTTCCATGCTAAGCTTCGGAAGCCTTTGCATGCGACACCAAAGTTATCTAAGTGACTTAGTTTTGGTTACATTAGCCTTCTTCTTCATCCAACAGAGATTACTTTCGGGATCGTTGTGACCCGATCACCATAAACCGTCACCGAACCACCATCAGGCGCTGTCAGACAAATCATTTTCTTGTGACACACAATGTTCGCCTTGAAGTCCGCTAACCAATCCATCCTAAGAACCAAATCGAAACCACCTAAGGTCGTCACAAACATCCTAACAGGAAACTTATGACCTTCTAGTTCCACATCACAATTCTCTATAATCTCGGAAATCCTCGTAGACTTACCTATGGCAGTTTCTACATCAAAGGATGCATTGACACGTCTACTACTAACAGGCAGCTTAGCACAGAAAGCAGCAAAAATAAAACTTTTACTGGCACTCGAATCAAATAACGCAGAAGCTAAAGTTCGGTTCACTAGAAACGTATTGGACACAACGTCAGGGTCCGTCCTAGCCTCCTCCTGCGTCATAGTGAATGCCCTGGCGCTCGCCCTCGGTCCTTCACTTCTTATTTTCTTTACCCCGGAACCCTCAGCCCTCAGATTGTTATAGTCTTTACTCATATGACCACTCTTCCAACAGTTGAAACATCTGCCCGCACGCCAATCCTTTGTGATGTGCCCCATCTTCCCACACTTGAAACACATATTCAATCCCAACCTACATTCCCCCGCATGCTCCCTTCCACACTTACCACACCTCCTTGATCCCGCACTCGATATGGTCACACGACGGTCATCCACCCGTGCCTTTTTGTTACCCGTCGAGGCATCACCCCGACCAAACCTTTTCCATTCCATTCCATTTCCGATCGCCACCACCCTTCTTGCTCACTTCGGTCACCACCACCTCCCGTTCATCATATAATCTCCCTGCGAAATCAACCGCCGACCTAAACATGCTTTGCCGGGCAGCGATCATATGCCTACCAATATCCACCGGCAAGCCCTGAATGTACCTCTTGATCTTTCGAGACAGAGGCGTCACCTGATCCGGCACTAGCCGTGCCATTTCATTGAATTTGGTAGTGTACTGCTGGTGTGTCATGGTTCCCGCCTCTAGCTGCAAGAACTCTGTCTCTATCTTATCCATCTCCCAATGAGGACAAAACTCCTCAATCACCATCTTCTTCACTCCTCCCACCTCATCCTTCCTATCTCCCGGCTACCCTCGGCTTGGACAATATTATCCCACCAACACAGAGCCGAGTCTACAAATGAGTTAGTATCAAACATCACCTTCTAGTCCTCCCGACACTTAGTGATATCAAGAACAACCTCCATTTCCCTCACCCACCAGTGAGCAGCAGCAGCTGTGCCATTACCATCAAAAGTAGAGGGCTTGCATCTCATAAATGCCCCATAGTTACAGCCTCGTGCCGCCTCCAGCGCATGCTCTTCTTCCTCCTCTTCTTCTTCGTCGTCAGACAAAACCGTTTCAGTCTTTGGCTGTCTTCTTTCGCCCATAGGTCTACTTCTCTCTTTCCTCTCCCCTTCCCGTACCGCCTTGATAACTTCCGTCACTACAAACGTAAGATCGTCTGCATGACCTGAACCACCTTCTTCAACCACTGCCTCTTTCACCGAGGCCCTTAGGTTTGCACTCTCATCACCACCCTCTTTCACTGAAGCTTTTGAAGATCTACCACCAGCCATTCACACGCACACTGAAAGATTCAAACACTACCACAGTCATTCAAGGGAACAACTCAGTTTATGTCAAGTATAGTAAGTCCCTAATTACAGTGGCCAATTGTGATTAGCCACTTACTTTACTCTTCACACCCCGAGCATTACCTATCCTGGCTACATCAGTATTTAAATCTACAAACAACACAAAAACCACACAACATGCGCACATAATACCGGTTAACATTACAAAAATACCTGATGGCACGCAGCTACTGAGATTGGCATCCCTTCCCTTTCAGTCCCATTCTTAGTTTAAGTTAAGGTTTATTTTGAAAATTTACCCATTTCACTTAAACTTGGGCTCAGATACCAACTTGTAAGGCCCCGTTCCCGGGATGCTCACAGCTGGTTGATCATCGCAATTAAAATATATAAATACATTTGCCTTTCATAAAACATCGTAGTGGAAATTACCAAAATATACATCTCATTTCATTATAAAAGCTTTTGCAAAATAATACATCCTTAACAAGTTACAAAATACATGTTGTATTACATCACAAAAGCATTATAAAAATGTATCCCATCCAAAAGAGTTGAGTAGCCACCTCGTGCCATCCTCAGCAATCATTACCTGCCAACTGGAAACACATAAAAGTAAGCATTGCTGAGTGAGTCTAGTTTATAATAAAACATAATTTATCTTTCATTAAAAACCATGCTTTACTTTCATGCGAGCATACATCATACGTACACATAGATGATATCATTATTATCTTCACTATTCGTTCTTTATTTCACTTTCCATATCTTCCGTACCAATACCATGTGCTACATCCCAACTATATGGCTACTAGGCCGAAGTCTATAAATAGAAAGCTATACATGGTGCCGCAATACTAGGGTAAGTGGTAGAGGTTCTATACAAATGGTCGATCACAAAGAAAGACCCCAATATGCATCATCCCGGGTAGCGAACCCGCACACCGTTGGTCTAACAACTTTTAATGGCATGTCCTTCCATAAATTTGCTTGCAATCCTTTCATTTCTTTTATCATTTATTAATGCATGCATTCTTCTTTCATGTTCCTCTTTCATTATCTTTCACTTTATGTTACATAATACTTTCATTAATTCATTTACATTCAACACAAAGCCACGTGAAAGATAAACACACATCATAACAAGAAACATAACATGCACAGTCAATAGCATCATCAGGGCAACATCATACATCATCATGCCCATCATAACCACTAAGGCCTCAAAAGACATCTTACATGAACTTACAGGAACCTTCCACATCAAAACATACATCTGCACCTTACCCCGAAAGTCAGTAATACACTACGCTTTCCCGAGTGTACAAGCCCTACTTGGGCGTATGGGCACCTTTCAGTCGCATGGCCTTCCAGGTGACTGAACATCATGCGAATGGACCAATGCGGATGAACATCTATGCGAATGAACACCCATGCGAATGGACGTAATACGGATGGAGTCAATGCGGATGAGTCCCATGCGAATGGAACTAATGCGGATGGACTCAATGAGGATGAACTCTCAGTCGCATGACTCCCCATGCGATTGACCTTCAGTCACACGACTGGCAGGCATATGGGCTCGAGTCGCACGACTCACATGCGATTGAACCTCAATCACACGACTGGCATGCGTGTGGACTTCAGTCGCACGACTCGCATGCCATTCGGTCGCACAACCCTAACTGCGCACAATACAGCTCACTCCCGAACCCAATCTGCCATTTTCGACCTCTAAGCTCATCCAAACCCATTATAAGCCCCAATAAACCATCCTAAACCTTAGGAATGCATACCATAACCCCATCCAAGCATGCACAAGCCCGGAAACAACTCCAAACGCATCACACACAAACACATACAAATGGTGTGAACACACACATACAAAAACGGGGGTTTTCAAATGTGTTCCAGCCCCAAAATCGACTAAAAACGTTGAACCCGCTACATGTTGATTTTTGAGCTCGAAACCACGCGAATCAAGCCTTTTCCTTCTTTTCTCCCTTTTCTCTCTTCTTTCTCTGTAAATTGCAGAACTTTGGGTGTCGGAGAGGGTAAGGGTTGCTCTCTCCCTTTAAATACCCCCATCACCAACTTTCTCTCGTTGGTGAGTTTGGTCCCTCAACTTTGGACTCTATTTCTTTTTCTTCTTTTGTCGGCTTCAAAATAAATATCGGGTGTTACATGTTTAGATGATCCCGAGCTTCTTATAAGTGTTGTATGCACCTCCTGAGCCTCTAAATGGTCTTGAAGACTTGATTCCCGAGAGAATTTTACAGAGTAACTCTCGCACCAAAGCTTGCGAAAATGGTAAACTTAGTCATCTATTCATAGGCTTCTGGAGTGTTTAAGCACGACCCCATGCCTAAAAGGCACGACCCTGTGTTAGTATAATGTTTATGAAAGTTGGTCAACTCGTACGTGTAGGTTATGTCAGGCACAACCCCATGCTAAATGGGGCATGGCCCGTGTTGGAGGTGGGCATGACCCCGTGCTTCATGGGGCACAACCCCGCGCTTGCTTTTAGGGGACAACACTTTTTGTCCTATCAGATGTCCAACACTAGCATGTGTTAATTTAGCACAGGGGTGTGTTGTAGGCAAAGCATGGGGGCGTGCTTAATAAGGCACGGTCCCGTGTTTGGATTCCAAAGCTCGGATTACTTCAATTTTTGTCAAATATACATCTTTTTTCCATCTTGCCCTTTTAAACACCTGAAACACAATTTAACATTTTTAGGTACATATTTATTATTTTAAGGTAGATATTGAGGAATAATTAATGTGCTTTTGATAGGAGTTTTATATATAATTTTGAGCACATCAAACATCCCCAAACTTGAACTTTGCTTTACCTCAAGCAAAATCACTTAAAATGACAATTTCACCAAAAACCAAATAAATCAAATAATAAATATGTCTTTTGGGAAATAAGCAAGTAAATATTACTTTATCAAAATGTAAACATTTTAAGCATATGTAAATGATATCCTAGCAAGTCATATATTAGTTAGTAAAGATTATTATCATGTAAAAATCCACACTTCTCACAAGGTGTATTATCACTTGGTAAATATATGGAGTCATAATTAAGTATGACTAATATGCTCAATTACCTAGTATTAATACGTGTGACATCATATGCTTGTTAAGGGATCAAATCTCCACTTACTTAGATATTTACTTGCATAAAGCATTAGGTGTTTGAGGGATTGTAACTTGGCTCGGGCTCGAGTATGGAATATTAGGAAAAAGTAGCTAATTGCTAAAGACGATGGTCTTGGCTTATTTCTAACATAAACTACAAGGAAATCAATAAAAGGCTCCCTATGCAATACTTCAAGTTAGAAGGGAAATGCTAACTCGAGGACTCGTTTAAGGTAAGATTGTCAAGACCGTATTTGCTTTAAAAAACCGTACTTCGTCTTTCACCAGAAGATACACAAAACTTTCCTTTCGTAAGGATCGTTTGGTTTGAAGCATAATAGAACCTAATCAAATCAGGTTTGTGTATTCGTATTGAGACTCGGTTTGGTTCCTTTTGCATTTCCCATTGTGGGACCAATTTCCACAGTTCGGGCATCTTTCGTATCTTTTTTCCCACCTCTTTACAACACTTTTTGAGATTCCACAAAATGGCAGAACTTGTTCCTTTTTGTGCAATTTCTGTCTTGCGTCGAATGTTAGGTTGAAGATTTGTTCATGGATTTAAGGGGGAAGTCCCGGTTTTGTGTGATGAAGGCAACAAAGCAAATTAAAATCAAAAGAATGCATACTAGTTTTTTATGTTTGCCGGTAAAAGACAAAATTTTTATTTCTCTTTTTTATAATAATAATAAGCCAAAAACATGTTTTTAACGAAATACTAATTTTATTGAAGTCTTGTTGGTTATGTGACTTGGTGGTTCAGATGATTGAGAAATAAAAAACATTTAAGTTCAACAGGAGTAACTAGGTTTGACGTTGGGTAAGAAAATTAAAATAAAATGGTTGGGGCTTTAATGGTTAAGGTTTCCTAATGCCTAACTCATTTTTATGCAACTGATACTAATTAAGGTTTTGAAATGTATACTCAAAGCAAGTTCTAATCACACGTATCATAAGACACCCTTAATTAAATCCAGAATGAAAGTGAATTGCAATTGAAAAAGTTGTTTAAGGCTAAAAAAAAACTCAAATATGGATGGAATTGGGTAAAAGTGTTTCATTTTACATGATTAATGTTTTTAGTAGATTAATTCCTTTAAGGATATCACAAAAACATTTTCGATTTTATTTGGATGTCGTTTATTTACTTATTTATTTCCTCAAAACGTATATTTATAATTTGGCTTATAAAAACATGGTTTAAATCTTTGGTTTCTTGTCACAAAAATTAATGGTTAAGTAATATTT